>MU405285.1:0-82674 GCA_022836615.1 Annulohypoxylon bovei var. microspora
AACTACACCAATTCAACTGAGGCTATTCGTGATTACGTAACAAACCAACTACACCAAGGCCTCAGTTGAGTTGGTGTAGTTGTTCCGAGCACTGAAACCAAACGACCAAGTTACAGCCTTGAGAACAGAAAACATACAATTCACCCAGAAGTTGTCAAACAACGTTGTTTCTTATAAGTAGGTAGGTACTACTGAAGAATGGTTTTGTTAATAATCAATATTTCCCGTATTAGACCTATTCGTTGTGAGGCTATCATATCCGTGTGCGCCTTTCATGTTCACTGATTGGTAACAATGCCATTCCTCAAAACGGCTAAAATATAAGTAATAAAAGAAAAGTCAATAAAATAAGCGATACGTGCTATTAAGACATGTCTAAACACACACAAAGTTCACCATGTCTTACCCTACCCGTATAGGTATAAGCCAATCGGATTCGTTATTTATAGCCTCCGATTTCCTAATGCGGCAATACATAAGCTTGGCACTTGATAGAGTAACTTCCAATCAATTTAAACGATAGAAATGTTTATGCGATTGTTGAAAATAGTTATTACTAGTAGATGCTACTTATTTCGAAAGGATTTTTCTTAGTAATATTTTAAATTGGAAATATATCCTTAGGTACTAAGGTAATACCAACTCGAGTTTCTTAAGAGTGTTGTTTCTTCATAAAGCCTACCACATAACTCACATAACTACCTACCTAGGTAGGTAGCGTTGTTGAGAACATCTTAAAAAGGCGAATGAGCAACCCTATTTTGAATTTATGGCTGGGATGTAGGTAATAACGAGAAGATGTTTTTGGACAACACTCATGCAGGCAATATCATGAATGGACCTCTCGTGTTTTACCACAAATAGTAACAATGGGTCGATCCATCCAAGCTGAAATGTAACTTTAATAGAAGCCGATCAATCTCACTCATTTTATGTAGGTATCAAGGTACCTAGTAGCTAATGGAAGATTAAGCAACCGATGCGAATTTCTTTTGGTCCAGTGAACCTTTCTAGTTAAGCTCAAGTGTATTCGTTATACCTTGGTAAATAAAGGCTGATCATTACACAAAAGCAGCAATATTTAGGCCACCGTAAGCGTTGTGTCTAAGATTTATATCATTACTTCTAATGTTAAATACCTATATTACGACTGCTAGGCACATAGTTAGATCTCACAGTAATGCCATGATATTCCGTGAAATGGTGCGCAAAGTCAAGTTGTACAAGTATGAATGTGACATCGATTGACGAGAAAGGTAATAAACATTAAAATATTACGCCTTCCATACCATACCTCCAAATGGAGTGTGGTTGGATATTGTAGCAACACAGTTTATATTCAGAGTGAAATAACGTTGCGCGGCAACAACTGCCGCCGTTGCCTCCCCATATGGCTCGGCCCACAGCTAGTAGCTAGCTCATCATGCATCACCTTTTCATCTTTCTTGCCCTGCTGGTGCAACACATAATATTTTACTCGGTCTGAAATTTAAATACGATAGAGCCCCCAGCAATAATGGCATTATGAATTGTCATAACTTAGAATACGGTAGTTACAGTATAACGAAGATTCAATTCAAAACGCTAGCCTATGTAGTCTACAACAAAGAAGATAGATACCTAATACAACACAAAAACCTATTACGCTTCCAACGCGATGTCTTTAATATGCCTCGCGGCTACCTTCCTTCCACCGTCTACATAGCCTACTTCTTCCGATATCCTCTTCGCCGTATCTCTGAACTTCTGGGCTTCGGGTGAGCCCCCAACCACTCTTTCCAGAGCGGTCACAAACTCGTCTGCCTTCACGTAAGGAGCAGCTTTGTCATTGCCCCTGACGCCAACTCCGATCATCTCAACTCGTGTCGCGAAGTCATAGGTGTCGATCCAGACAGGGCAGACAACCTGCGGCACACCAGCGCCGATGGCTTCGTGGAAAGAGTTGGAGCCACCGTGGTGCACGTAAGCCAATATCGACTTGCTAGCGGTCAAAGCCGCCACAGGTGTCGAGGGCAGCCAGGAAATAATCTTGATTCGGTCGCCGAAGAGATCTGTGTCGACGGTGGGGGCCTTTTCCTCCTTGGAGGGTTTGGGGCACTTCCACAAGATCTGAATTTCTGAATGACGGTCGGCAAGCTCTTGTATGGCCGACAAGACCTCGTTGATTTGGTTTCCCTTGTAAGTGACGTGGGAACCCATGTTGATGATAACGGTGGGTCGGCCAATCAGCCACTTGTTAAGCTCCGGATCCGCCTTTTCAAGCGGCTCAAAGGGGGGTAGGATCGGCCCGCAACCGATTAGGTTGTCGGGGACATAAGTTAGAGGGAAATCAGTTTGGGGGCGTGCTTGTGTAAGGTACAGCAGGTCGAAATTAAACATGTTGTACTTGGTGCTCAGGTTTCCCGGAATACCGCGGTCATTGCGAGCTTTGATGAACTCGGTTACCCGCGGGATAAAGTAGCTGAACTTGAGCAAATTGTAAATCAAATAAATGTTTGGCAAGATGCTCGACCAAGGTAACGGGACGCGGAATCCCGATGACACGCTGCACTCTCTGTTAGTTGGGTAGTTTTCTCGACATAGGATCTAGCAAAACATACACAGGATATTTCCACGCAAACCCGAGGTAAGGTTGCATGTGAACGGCATGGTCCTTGTACGTTCCCGGACTTAGGTAGATGTGCCGTTGCTTGAGCGTGTTGACTGCATCGGCGCCGGGGCCGAACAAAAAGTCCAGCACCACGGCAGTCGGTTTCAGTTCTTTAATCAGATTCACGCAAGAGTCGTAGATGACGAAATAATCATCGTCGTCCCACGGAGCAAGGAGCAACGGCATCGTCTCCTTGTAGGACTGGATTGCACCCTGCACACCTGGCGGGTGTCTAGGCAGGAATTCCATGCCCTTTTCCACCACGACGTCCTTGAAGCACTTTCCGGCCAAGGCATGGAAAGTGACCCCGGCGGGCACGACGGGCGCTAGGCCCTTGAATGAGCCGATGTGAACATCTATGGACTCATCGGTAGCGAGCGCCGCGGCAGAGGCCAAATTGACGGAAGATTGACTGAACTCTGAATTCGTCAAAAACAAGACGGTCGTACGTTTCGCCATGGTTTTTGCTTGAGGGCACTCAGACGATGTCCACAAAATTCAAAAATTCAAAAATTCAGGAGCTTATTGGGATCGCATTCAATCGTACGACTAGCTACCATCTATCAACTACCTAGCTTTGAGTATATACAAAATATGGTGGTAACACCGACGCCACTATGGAAGGAAGAAGTTAAAGATAGAAACCCATTTGGGCTACATTGCCCTTTTTTAGCCTTATTTAGTGCTAACGGATTTCGTCTCGCGATTCTGCATCAGCCGATCATTGCCTGTCTGGGATAGTGTCCTAATTGGGAAATATAGAAGGCTTAGTTGAAACGATGCTACCCAATTTGGAAGCTTTTTAGCTAACCGTAGTGGGTAGGGCTGAGGAACAATAATGGATTTGTACTGGATGATTTATCTTCAAATGAATATATCAAAACTTGGACATATCTATCTTCGTCGTAAGATATCGAATGATGTGAAAGGTCGAATGTTCATTTAGAGTACAGCCAGCACGAAAAATCAAATCTCAATTTTACCCCAAATCTCAGTGCCATACTCTACTACCTATCACAATGTCTGCCACAATCCCCACCACACAGACGGCTGTCATCGCCGGCCCCTCAGGCGAGTTCTTAGTATCAAATGAGACGGCCGTCCCGGAGCTCAAGCCGGACTCCATCCTCGTCAAGGTCAAGGCCGTGGCTCTAAACCCCGTCGACACCAAGCTTATTGGTGACTTCGTGACACCCGGCTGCATCTTCGGCTTCGACTTGGCAGGCACCGTCGTAGCCATTGGCTCTGAGGTGAAGAAGGACCTTAAGGTTGGCGACCGTGTTTGCGGTTGTGCTAGTGGCAGTATGTGAATTCTTTGCGACGACAATTTGAAAGCATTAATAACTAATTCGACACAGTGAACAAGGAGAAGCCCCTGGGTGGTGCATTCGCTGAGTACGTGACACTACCGGGTGATTTGACTCTCAAGGTCCCTGAGACCATGTCCTTCGAGGATGCTGCCTCTATGGGCACTGCTATCGCATCAGCCAGCATGGTACTGTTCTGGTCGCTTGGCATGCCCCTGAGCGTGTTGGACAACACCTCCAGCGAGCCTCTCCCCACCGTTTTCGTCTATGGTGGTAGCACGTCTACGGGAACCATGATGCTTCAATTGCTGAAGCTGTGCGGCTTCCCTACCATCACGACATGCTCGCCTCACAACTTTAAATTCGTCAAGTCGTACGGCGCCGACAAGGTGTACGACTATAAGTCGGCCAACTGCGCGCAGCAGATCCGCACTGACACCAACAACATCCTCGAGTACGCCATCGATTGCTTCGCCGAGGACTCTTCCATGAAGTTCTGCTACGCAGCCCTCGGCCGCGCCGGTGGCCACTACACTGCTCTTAACCCCTTTAACGACACCTTGGCCACCCGCAAGGTCATTACCCCTGACTGGATTTTGGCCACCCGAATTGCCGGTGATGGTTCTCACTGGCCCGCTCCCTACGGCTGCGAGCCCGAGCCCAAGCTAAAGGAGCTTGCTGGTCCTCTCTTCGACCAAATCCAAATCCTATTGGATGGTGACAAGATCAAGCCTCATGCCGTTCGCGTTGAGGAGGGTGGTCTGCCCGGCCTATTGAACGGAGTTGGTATGATCAGGAGGGGTGAGATCAGCGGAACTAAGCTGGTTTACTCTGTAGCATGATGGACTGATGTATGAAAACTGTTATTTTTTGGTGTTTGGAGATGTTCTTGGGTAGATACGATAGATTCCGCGCATTTGGTTGTTTGTGTGTTTTATCAAGGATATTGGGCTCACACATTCATGGTTTCTGTATTTACTTTTACTATTTTAAAAATTCAAACATTAGAAATCAACTTTTACTGCTCCAACTAGGTAATCATGATCTTTTTGCATGCGGTATATTGTAACTTGCTGCACATTTCAAGACTCCAGAATTATTCAATAATACCATTTATGACTATTTTGAGATTAAAATCCCTCCAGTTTATTTGTGTCAATCAATTCAGCCAAACTATACCTAAGGCGAACCGTCTGAACTTAGTTTATCCCGCTGATCTGGGACACTAAACAAGAGTTACGATTGATGCATTCCTCGACCTGATTTGACGAACCACTCACATTTCTTTGATTACTGATTAGGTATTATTCCATACCTAGGAAACTGTCTGTTTTCTATTTTAGGTGTCACTAAGTACCTTAAGGGGTGAAAGGATTATAGTGGGCTTCTAAAAATATGTTGACGCCAGAGTTTCGTCTATCCTAGTAGTTCAACTTTAGACAACGACGATCAGTTCCAAAAGAGAGGCAATTCTTGTTGATCAGAGCAGCCCAGAAAGCGAGCTGCGATAGCTGGAGCGAATTCAATTGAATGAATGAAGCTCAGCTGACAGTTTGTACTAGTTGTCTTATTCGGTTCCTGATATTACACGGAAGCGGAAACTCTTGGCATCAGCCACATATGTAGGAGGTAAGCTCTAGATTATACTACGGTACTACATTACTACATTACCACTTTAGTCGAATGCGAGTCGCGTGTTGATAAAAGTGCGGTGAGGGCTATCACAACAAGAAAGATTATAATATGTTAAGGTAAATTCCAAGGCATCCCATCTTAGGTCTCAATCGAACGATGAATTAGACGTTAGCTCTGGCGTGTTTTGCTCGATGTTTAGGATCCATCAGCCCTATAGCCCAAAGTGGAACCTTCCGAATAGAGTAATACTCAACTGTTTCCTCTTTAGGAAACCCTAGGGATTTCTTCTTAGTCCAGATCTATCCCATCTTGTATACTCGTGGTCGGCCCCCACAAATCGTGAGGCGCGAGTGATAGACTAAATGAACGCTGTTTACCACCGATAATGCCACAGAACTTTTGTAACCAAGCCCACCATTCACCGTGTAGTCATTAAACCTACTATTCAGATAGATCGGCGTTAGTGACTAAGCACTCACAATGGCGATATTACCTTCCTGGTTATTGGCCCAGGCCACAGCCGGGGCTGCTACATACGCTCTCGTGCGATATAGGCCTTTACCAGAGGGTGCCTTTCTATCCAACGCTAGTCACGTCAAGACATTCTTTACTATTTACTCATTCATTCTGTTTGGATGGGTTCTATACTCGCGGTTCCTCCACCCGAAATGGCTGAGTCCCCTAAACAAACTGCCGAAGCCACCGGGTGGAACTTGGTGGAACGGTCACTTTATGCAGTGCTTCTCGGTTGGGACGGGTGAGACCGAGGCGGGGTGGTAAGTTGACAATCGTATGCTTCATCCCTCGTGCTTTTGACTAATTGATTTCCAGGATTCGTTCAATCCCCAATGATGGATTCATCTACTACCTCCACATCTTCAACACGCCCCGTGTCATTGCCACATCTCCCAAGGTTATCCAGGAGCTGTGCACGCGGGCCGACGAGTTCATCAAGCCCAAGTTCATCCTATGGCTCGCGGAGAAGCTGCTCGGTATCGGTCTAGTGTTGGCCGAGGGCCAGCACCACCGACGCCAGCGACGTGCTTTTCTGCCGATCTTCGCGCCGCGCCACGTTCGTGAGATGTACCCCATCTTCTGGGACAAGACATGTGAGGTTACGAAGAAGCTCTCGGGCATAGTGACTTCTCAGTCGCGTACCGGCGAGTCGGTGTTCGAAGTCGGCCACTGGTCGTCGCGAGCGGCGCTCGACATCGTCACCATGGCGACGCTCGGTACTGATTTCGGAGCCATCCAGGACGAGAACTCCAAGCTCGCCAAGACCTACCGCCTTGCGCTAGAACCTACCCGTGGCTACCTCTTCCAGGCTCTTCTGAAGCTTTGGTTCCCGCCTTGGTTGATCGACGGCATTCCTAACAAGTGGAACCGCAGTCTGCGCGAGTACGTGCCTGTTTTCCGTGGAGTGTGCCGTGATCTTCTCAACAAGAAGCGCCTCGAAGTTGCCGATAAGACTCGCGAGAAGGGTAAGGACCTACTTAGCTTGTGCTTCCACTACGAGGAAGTTGCGGACGCCGACGAGGAGGAGCTTATTGATCAGCTCTCGACGTTTATGGCTGCTGGACACGAAACCATCTCTGTCGGTATCACCTGGGCTGTTTACATGATGTGCTTGCACCCCGAGTGGCAGGAATTGCTACGCGCTGAGGCCCGAGCTCATTTCCCCGACCCTACCGGCAGCACTGATGCGGCGAGTGACAAGAAGGTTACCAGCGCCGATGTTGAGCAGATGCCCCTCATGCAAGCTTTCATCAACGAGGTTCTCCGCTGGTACCCGCCCATCCCACAAACTCTACGTGAACCCCTCCAGGATACCGTCGTCTGTGGCCAGCTTCTCCCTAAGGGTATTTCGGTCGTCATTCCTATCAAGGGTATCCACCGTCACGAGGATTCCTGGGGTCCGGATGCCAACGTCTTCAACCCCCGAAGGTGGTTGAACGCCGACGGCACCTTCAACTCGAGCGGAGGTGCTGTTTCGAAGTACGCCAACCTCTCCTTCATGCAGGGTGTTCGCAGCTGCGTTGCCATGGGCTTCGCCAAGGCCGAGATGGCCTGCGTTCTCGCTGCCTGGGTCGGCCGCTTCGAATTCGACTTGGTCGATGAGGAATTGCGCGACGAGGCTAACATGAAGACCTCCAACGGAGGTTTCTCTGGACGCCCTAAGCAAGGTATGTTTGTCAAGTGGAAGGTTCTCAGCGGGTGGGATGCCTAGATTCCAGGCGTTTTACGGAAACGGAAATGAGGGGAACATAGAATATTTTTTTCATCATGATTCGAGTTACATGTACAAGGCACTACTGGGTCAATAGGGGGGACGGAGACAACTTGTGGAGTACCATGTGTTGAATGTCACAATTTAGATCTAAAAGAAATTAACATAGAAGGTTGTCACCCGTGTTCAATTTGGAGGTTTTCCGTCGTTTTCGCTTGAAGAGAGGAGTAGGGGAAAATGAGACGAGACATGCAGGTGTGGCGAACAACACGGCGCCATGATAGGCAGGTGGTGCATCAAGGATGGCCGGTCACCTTAGGTAATAAAACCGCCGCAAAAATCCTTCGAGATTCCCCCTCATCGTGACCCAAGTAATTACCTAGGTAAGTATCCACTATCTCCGGGCTACGGGGAAAGGACTTACGTACCTACCAAGGTACGTAGGTAGAGACCCGCTTGTATGGTGGGTATTGGTCTTTGTCGAATACAGCGCCGCATTTTTGCGCGATCCATAGCTGTATGGATTTATGGTAACACCGTACAGATGAGTTAGATATAGACGATAGGCGAATGCTTAGCAATGCTTAACTAGCTAGCTCCTTAGGCCAAGAAGCAATAGTCAACAAACTAAGCGTATGCGACCAGTTCCTCCCAGCCCTTGATAGTGGTGCCTAGGTAGTTAGCTGCTTACTTAGTGATAGTGTATTGCCGGTGATAGTGCCGGTAGATTCACGGTAGATTTAAGCTTCCTCTAATTGTTTTTCGGTTATTATGTTTTAGTTCCTTTACGCGATTGGATGATGATGCCATGTCCTTGACCGCCTTTGGTTTGAGAAGCTTCTTTGCCGAGGACAGAATGGAGTGTTAATAGAGCGACACCAATAGCGCTAATAGGAATCGAACCTAAACACACTAGGTAATAACTGGTCTCCAGCCCAGTAGGACGACGTTTGGATTTTTGGGCTTTCCGGCCCCCAGATTTCAGGGAATAGACGGGGACTACGTTGGCGCAGGCTCGGCCAAGCCGACGACCCCTCAAGGATTATCAAGCCAGACTAACCCGTATCCCATATAATTGCGTACCATTAGCAAATCATGTAGCTTACTGATACTAACATAATCGAGGACTGATTCTGTCATAACTTAATTTCCTTTCGAAACTTTAATGAGAAAACCCCCGATCAGCTTCATGTCGTGTTTTGGGGGTGAATGCTACCCAAGCAGCCAAGAGGACGTTTAATTACCTACTTACGCATGCAGTTGTATTCATATCTCGATATGTCAAGGTTCCAGAACGCCTCCCACATCATCGGCGACGAATCATGCCGCTTACTGATATTCCTACATGCTACTACGAGCTTTCATTCTTGGCATCGATGATGAAATGTCATACCGCTATATACATTTTATTGCTTCTCACGTCATCTCGGTACCGCTTTGAGGTGCCGCTGTAAGAAAGAATCCTTCTCAGAATATGATATCTGGTCCATTATTCGTTATCTAAAATCGAGACTAGCCTAAGCATCATCACGTATGTACTATGGCCAGGGGTAATGGTGGGATTATGAATTATGGAAATCCATAATTCAGACTCGATAATGTAAGATACTATCATGTATGCACACTCAAGTCTCAAGAACACAGTTTCACCTCAAAGTGAGATTGCATTGGAATCTGAATCTCTGGGTATATTGATTTCTTCATGTTCGTGATAGGTCTCTCAGGCGCCCTTTTACCAGGCTGTCCCGTCTATGAAATCCCACGCCTTGCTATGTATATCGTATATGAGCTCGTGACCTAAATGCCGCCCGTCCAAATCTATTGAATGTCAAGACTCCGTAAATGTACAGCGATTAGGCGGCATCGTAAAAAATGTTGTACATAATCTCATCTCATGCTATCGTCGTCCGCGGGTCGGCGCCTCTTTTTAACAGCGACCGTATAACCTCTTCGTTCCCTTGCATAACCGCCCGGTGCAGTGGCGTATGTCCAGTGCTGTCTGGCACTCTTATCATCCCCGGATCTCGATCAAGCATTAGGAGCACCGTGTGTATGGAGCCAGAAGAAGCCGCCGCATGCAATACGGTTTGACCATCGACGTCCTGTAAGAAGGCATTCGCGCCAAGGTCGAGAAGTTCGCGTACCACCTCTGTGTGGCCTTCAGCGGCCGCGATGTGTAATGCCGACTGGCCCTTATCATTGACGGCGTCTGTGTCTTCGGGGCAGGCGGATAATAGAAGTCGCATGATCGAGTGTTGTCCGTAGTAGGCAGCTAGGTGCACCGCGTTGAAGCCTTTGACATCCGCCGGTTCCAAGCTAGAATCCCTCTCAGAGGCTGGTGGTGTCCATTTATTACTTGCTTCGATACTCTCCATCCCCCCTAGATCATCCAGATTTAATGATAATGGTGTGTTTGATAATAACGTCCTTGGTAAACATGATGATGATTTAGATAATGCGGGGGACTGCATGAGGTCTGGTAGACAAAAGTCATCTGGCAAGTCCGTCGTGTCCCCTAGGTCAACATGCATGGTATCGCTGTCCCATGGCGACATGCTAGTCTGCGACAAGATACTTGGCGGTGTTAATTGTTGAGTTATTTGTTGATGTTGTTGATGTTGTTGGTGATGTTGTTGTTTTTGAGTGTCATGTTGTATCGGTTCATGTGTTATTGTTACGGGGCTCTGTGATCTCTGGGCCATCTGATTCCTTTGCATGTCTGGCGGGATTGTGCGTGGCTGTGTCCACACCAACGTATTGGGTGCGCGACGCTTAGCTTTGTGCTCTCTTCTCGGCGTTGTGCGGCCTGAGACTATTCACCAACGCATTAGCTCTACCCATATACCGGATCGTGAGATTTTCATCGATGTTGCACTCACCTGGACTTTGGGCAGTTGCCCGGCTGGCTGGTGTCATACCCATTGTGAATTGGTTTGAGAATTGGTTGTTCATGCTGTGACCTTCGTATGTGCAGATTTTGAAGATCGAGATGCCATATATAAGATATATATCTTCCGAAAGGCTTGAGAGAACCCCAGTCCCTAGCTGAATAGAAGTACATACCTGTAAATATGAGATTCCAGCACCCCCTGTCCCGCTTGTTTAGTTTAGGTATGGCGCCGCGTGTATCACCGGCCTGCAGTCAGCAGGCACAGACATGGGTAGGCCATGGACCCTGAGAACCTTGAGACTGGCGCAGACTTGAGACCGGCAGGGAGGGAAAATCGTTAAAACTGCTAAAAACTGCTGCGGCAGGCTTATCAATGCTTCCTTCACTGTTATCTGCCCTGAACTTGACCCAGGCATAAATAAATTCTGAAGGATTATACTATGCCGCGCATTCAACAGGCGGCTATCACCCTTACCTTACTCGTATTAACAGTTATGTAACGAAATCAACTCTAAAGAAGTAGTAAGCCTTCGTCGCCCTTAAAGCCGGTGCACTGGAAACTAGCTAAGCGTACGGCCACTTTTTACCACAGCCCATCACTTAGCAGGCCTAGGAAGCGTGGGAAGCTTCATCCCCATCCCAACCTGGACAGCTCCAATGGCTTATCTTATTTAAAAATATCTTACTTACACATAAAGCTTACAATGTTGTCATAGGTTTAAACGTCGGTGATGTTCCACTAATAACCCGCACTAGAATTAGGTAAGTAGCTAATCTATTGAGTAACATTAGATCTACTGTGTCATCCATATAATGCCTTGTATTATAAGATCAACAGACCATTATCTTCTTTAGGTATTTCATACGTTCACTCCTTTCACACCTACTTATAAACTTGTAGTTACATAATATGTCATTTGCGCTATGCATATATGGGTATAAGACGGTAACGGGGCTTAGGAAAGTTAAAATTCAAGCTTAATATTAGTTTGTTCCAAATTCTCCAGGTACCTTAGGGAGCTAGCTCTAAAAATAGGGATGGATGTGCATAGGGAATGCCTACATGTATGTAGGCACTTGGGTAGGTACTTCGTTCTAATACGCCTTGCATATTTGACATATATATTTTGATACTACACCTGAACCTTACATTCACCAGCAATCTCAGTGGATAGAAGTATGAAGGAGTTAAGCTAGATATTAGAAAGTGTTTGGGCCAGCTAGTCACTAGGTTGAACCCAGCTGATACCAGAAGGCTTCATCTGATTCAGTTTTAGCAGCTGCCAAAAAGATCCGGGTGAACCAGGTATTCAAATCTGAATCGGCCATTTATTCCCCTGTCTGGTTGCAATAGGATTATTCTTAAAAGATTCTCGAAACCGATTAGATAAGTAGGTATGAATCCTAGGAACATACATACACACTGCTACAGGTACCCACTCGCTCCATGCACCAAGGAAGCATAGTTACGTGTACAGTATGGTGAAGCGTTGTCCCATCATCTACATAAATGGCATGTTTAGATAATACTTGAAATCAGAAAGTCTGATCGTTTAAGTAACGCTAAATAAGTTCATAATAACTCGAATTGTAGTAGAGCCACGACTTCAAGTGGATCTAGATACCACCACCACCACCACCACAAACAAACTCTCCGTCTTTTCCGTGAAGACCCAATAATGGATCATTAAAGAAGTTGTTGGTGCATAGACTCGTACTTTGAGACGATGATCGCCAGTCAGGTTGCCGATATTTTAACCGTCCGGCGGGGGACCGTATCGGGTTGCGAATTCGGCCTAGAATTGCGTTCCCCGGATCCGATCGCATGTCCCAGAGTCGTGAATATTTGGTCCAAAGTTCCAGTTTAGGTTTTGATAGGCAAAGACATATGGGGGAACTATGATGGTGATTCTATATTCGTCGATGCTTCTTTATGAAATGAGAAGCAAGATATCATCATATTACTACACGTGGGACTGGAGTTAGCCGTAGGAAGGACTGGAAGGTTTCACATGTCGTCTTAAGATATTATATCGTCATCGTCATCATTAACGTCTTAATCTACCGACACTTAACTTGAGATCAAGGGATAGCGTCGAAAGCAAGGGTAATTCCGCTTATGAACTCGGAATCATTACCGACAAGCGGATTAAGGTCAATACAAGCCTCTGCGAGTATGCGGCACGAGTTTTTCGGGATCGTAAAACACGTGAATGGATAGGGGATCCCGCGAACCAAGTTTGCTCGGCATGCATAAAATCGCCTGTCCAAATAAGTGTCGAGGCTGACGATCTTCCGCCAAACTTGAAGATCCCCCGTAATGACTGGGTATACCACGTTTACTCCAGACGTCGTCTTTGTTGTAGCAAGAGATCCTTTTAGTTCTGCATCCAATAGACAACTTGCATTCAGCCTCGATCCTACAATTCCCATGTTCTTTTTTACTCGCCACACAACTCTATCGCAAGCACATGTGTTGTTATTCTAGAATATGTTGATCTCAAAAGAGATTGCAAACCGTAACCCTCCATTACCCTACCCGGTTTTTATGTACCTCGATTGCCGAATGCTTCGGTCTTCACGCCGTGGGTATGTGCAATACTCCACCGGTTGATGCCATCAATTATTTAAGTGTCCTCACCTAATGGCTGACTGTGCCTAAGCTTTATGTATAAGCAAGTAATTCTATTAGGGATGGATTATCGTCGTTTGTTTTCGCAAGCTGGACTTCTATCGGGCTTTGGTCACATGATGAATAGTGTGTGCATATCCCGTAGTCTTGGATTAGCTTAGATTTTAGCTTGCAGGCTTGTAAACACATATGTAGGTACATATTTGATGATGTGGTTTAATGTGGGTTTCCTTTTGATATCCCCTAAACTGGTAATGCTTCGATGATCGACATAATCTGGAGAACAGCGAATAAATAAAAGAGTTGCCTAGTTGCTATTACTAGATGGTATGTGGAATAGAACGATACACTTCCTGCGCACGTTTCATGTGGATAGCCGCGTGGTGGGCCACGGCCGCTTGCCAGGCGAAAATAGCTTCATAGGAACTTTTCAGGTGCTTAATACAGCAGGAGGAACCAAAAGATCCTAGTTGTGGGGGTAGGAATGAAAAGGCTCTGCACGATTGCGTCGTAGGAGCCCTAACTAACGCTCAGTAGAAACAGTCCTCTCGGCTACTTGTAGGATCTGGTAGCAAGATTGCGCTATGCAAGTCGAGCAGCAGTATTTCCGCAAAAAGACGGGCTGGCGGGACGTGGGTGAATGGAGCTAGCTATCACATGCAGGTTCATTAGTGACTGGGTGCCTGTCTATTTCCACCACGGTGGGACACCGACTGCATCCTTAGCCTCATAGGTGCCAGGTGAAGCAGGCATGAGTAAGGCAACCAATCAACTATCCCACGTTGTTGTATGGATTCTGGAATAAAGAGGCAGGTCTTATCAGAGCTATTTCTGTTCCTACTGTACCTAGGTACATACAATCCCACTGACCCGTACGTGGACAGGGGACAGCTGGGGGCTTAAGAACTGGCTCGCGATTTGCGGGGCCCCTTCGCCAAATCAAGTGCAGAGCTGAGGTGAGATGAGGTAGCATTCAATCTCTAGCGGTAGATCTGTTGGCGCAAGCCCTGCCGCCTCGTGTTTGGCATTGATGCTACTATGTAGCTGTAACTATTAGCTGTAACCCACTAACTATGTCATGATGCTATGATGCTATGATGCTATGTAGGTACTCAGTTGTTGATCGCCGGGCACAGCGATCCTCCTCACTAGGCTAACTAGTCCAAAGCTGATTAGCTAGGTACACATCCGAGAATGCCGTAGTAGGCGCCTCGCAATGCCATTTATTGATCCATCCAGGGGTCCACTACTGCCGAAATGCTTATACATACACGCGATGCAGCTTATTGGCTAAAATAATGCTTCGCCTCCCACTTTTTCGTCCCACGGTACTTTTTTGCTACACGCTTAGACACTAAATATCTAGTAGATAGAACTATGCGTATCGTTCGCGGGGTAGGTTAGGGCATGCCGATAGTTACAGAAATTTAACCCGATAGCTATAACGACAATATTAATCATCCATCGATATCTACCCCAGGCAACTGAACCATTATCATTATAGGACGATGTATTATGATGACTAACTAGGTAGTATTTTGATGATTGGTTCTCGACTCCTACATAACTGCCAGATACAGCAGGGGAAAAGCGAGCTATGCCTCGGAAATTGAGAACCCTTGCATACGGCAAACAACCTCCTCCTAAAGATAAGTGAGTCCCTTATCCGTGAAGGAAACGCGAAGTCGGGTTCTTGGCGTCGCTTTTGATCTTAGTTCAGCTGACATACATACACACATTACCTAGTAGCGAGAGCCTTGCCGTGTTCGATAGCGGGAATGAGATAGTTACGGATAGTTGATGACCCGGCACCCCGGAGCGCTTTGCGCATTCCCGCAAGGTGTGGAACTTATTATCTCGAATTAAGCTCGGTTATGTTCCGGGCCTTTTTTTTTTTTTTTTTTTTTTCTTCAATGTGGGTTTAAACTTGTCGGCAATGGGTATCCTTTCGTAGTAGGCTAAATCACGTACCCAAACACTATCCCCCCAACTGAAATACTACCTAAATCTTCTAGATTCAGCATCGGGGTTCTTTGTCGCCGTATTCGGGATTAACCGCCAAGAATCTTGATTTATAGCTTGAGCCTCAGACATGTCGTTTAAGCACTTGGACTACGTTGTTGTTGTTTCGGTTTCGCTTAATTATAACCCCAAAAGGTTTCATCGGTTAGTTTTGACTTGCAATACCACTTAACTAAACTTCGTATAAAGCTTGTTTTGTCGTCTTATCAACAATGGCTACATAGTAGCAACACAATATAGTCCTTGATTACAAAGAAATCGCATAAGTGAATATTCTTCACCTGTAGGCGGGGGTCAATGATATTTTGTTTTTAATAACATGAATTAAGCATGAAATATTCTTATTGATCGTTCGTCTTAAAACCAATGAGCGATGGTGAAACTCATTGTATTTTACAAAAAACCTAAGAGTTATATGTTGTTAATCATTGGAGGACATAGTCCTGTCGATCAAAATAATGGAAAGGGAAAGAAACCAAAGTTAGAACCCCTTTTCGTTTCCAATTCCATAAGAACTTTTAGTTTATTACATAAGCTCTCTACAGTAGTTTATGCAACTATTTTAACCTATGACATCTAACTACCTATCTACTTATCTAAGTACCTTAGGTGCCGAGTAAAATGTCTACCGAGATAAGTTTCTAGCATGACCTTACCTAACGACCAGTTTCAGGATGTTATTCCCGGTAACATCATGATTGTGCTTCTCGTTTTAGTGTTATGATTGATATGTAAATGAATGCTGTGAATATACACTGCTTACGCCCCTGTCTATAAATGCACCCTCCTAGTAGTAGATCTGCGGAGCCGTCTTGCATCCAAAGTCGGTTGATCCAACCGTACAAGCTCCCCACGGAGAGTTCTTGGAAGCTTTCAAGTAAGACGGGAATATATTGACCACACGCCGATGGTCTAGACTCGCGTTGAAATATCCAACACAAAAGGCTCATCCGAGAACCACTTGGCTGGAACTCAGGACCAGGCAGCTTTGAGAAGGTGGTACGAACACCTGAGCCATCTCACACACAGGGAACTAGAGTGAAAGGGATTGTCGGTGTGGTTTAATGAATATGACATGTCAAGCCAATAGAATAAATATCGTCTACTCACAGTGTGGGGATGAAGTGCTGGCGTGAGAATGTGACTAATAAGCCAGGGAGTAACACTTATGATATTGGTCATCTTCCTTATCTTGGCATGCGTCAACATAAAATGAAATTGAAATAAAGGTTTATTAACCAGCCTCGGTTAAACAAGGAACTCACTGTCATATAATAAGATATCTAGGTATGTACTACCAACCTGATAGTAGTACTTACAGGAAGCATCAAAACTTGTGAATAGCTTTAGAAGGACTATGAACGGTAATAAGTGAATTTGTAGTAGTCTTCTTACATCGACACTACTCAACTGTCCATCCCACCAGAGCTCAAAGATCATAGAGGTGCCCACGTGTCATGCTAGTTTTAGGAGGGGGTGAGTATTAGATAGCCTACTATAGCACTAGATTTTATATTATCAAGAAGGGAGTAGGCATCTTGCTAGCTCTTTTACATAGAAACCGTGAATAAGTGGTTTCCAGAATATTTCCAATGTGCTATGCACCATTCGTCCATATCAAGTACCTACATAAGACCATTTCCCACTATCGGTTGTAGAATGGCAACCTGTACGGTGACCCCGGGAATGGAGGTCTTACGCGTGTATGTGGAACCGTGTCGCTGGTAGCGACCCTCATACGACTATTTTTCCTGTATTAGTGTCGTATTGCTGCCATTGGTCTCGTGAATACTTTGGGGGCTATTCTAGGTTGTCACGTTTTCCAACCCAGAAACTGCCCCGAGATTGTTGTACGAATCAGGGGGTGGGCTCGTCCTAGGTTATCTGTCGATGGTATCTCTGATTAGAAGATTGAGTCTTTTAAAAGTTCAGTGCTTTTGAACTATTACCTAACTTAATCGATGTTCTTATTGTATGATAACGATAAACGGCCACTCCTGGAATGTCATACCTGGGTAGGTACTGTCAGAGGTATGGTTTGTTTGCGGATTAGTCATCGGAGTTCGGCCGTCAGAGGCTGGGTTCACTAGAAAGGATACCGGTTGGTGGCTGGTCCTGGGGACAGCGTAAACAAAGGGCCATCCCTGTATGTATACCGAGGTTTGTAGTTGGTAGACTCAGAGCTCCTCGCGTAACAACGTCGTTGTATCCCCCTTACCTATGGTCCGCAGCATGACAGGTAAGTACTAATAGTTGAAGGCCCTCTCACTTTCATCAAGTTACCTAGGTTAGATAGGTATTTTATAGGTAATACAATAAAGTGACTTGGTTCGAAGGTTTAACTGTTGTGATTTTGTGACCCCTTTCTTCATAATTTAGGTATTAAATCCTCATATATTTGTCTGGACAAGTTAATCGTTTAGAATAAAGGGCCTAAGGAAGGGCCAAGGTAAGACCCATAGCATGGAGAGAAATTGAATCAAATATGGCGGCATATTTTACTAAGTAATCATGTCGTTTGTGATGCAGTGACGAAGATAGGTACCAACCGGGATGATCTTCAGGGGGTGAATATTCTGTAACTTCAAATTAATTTGCTTTCATTATGTTGGGTACGGGTACAAATTGGCTTTTGGGGATAAATATTAATTTGCCTGTCGTGATTTACAGCCTCCGAAAGGCATTATAGGGATACAAAACGTATGACACTGAACTACCTTCTACCAGTTTACAATACATTAACTCCGTTTTGTTGATTAAATACCTAGGTAGTCAGGTATGTTCATCTGTTAATACTGAATTTGAAGTCATGTTCCCCTGAAGTTTGATTCTAACAACCGTACCTACCTACCTAGGCAAGGAAGAAAGGAACCTGTATTACACAAGGCGTGCGTATTGTTGTCCATAGGGAATAATGTCAGATCTTTACTATCCCTTGGATCCTGTGTAACAGTGATCTACCAATTGTACACCTAACAGCGCATCTGCTTATGCTGAATCATGATTTCAATCTGGGGTCGTGTAACCCACCAAACCATACTCTCAGAACTTAATTTTGACTTCACAAAGGGCCGCAACAACTTAGCAATCAAGTAGCATGCTGATACGTAAGATATGGACGTAAGAGAATATTGCGTACCTACCTACCTACCTATCTAAGTAGGTACCTAGGTTTAGTTGATTGTCTTCAGTTAATAATGGGAGATAGTAGCTCCTGATACTCTTATCCTGTTTGCTTAAGTCAAAAGTCGATACATCTACGGCAGTATAATTACATAAGGTATCCCTTTTAACTAGTTGTGGGTTATTAAGTTGACTTAACTGCTGTTATAGTTCTTTCTAAGCCCTAGACATTTTGACTGATGTAACTCCCCAGTAGCAATAAGATGCCATGATTATATCGCTATTGCCACAATGCGGACCTAATAGATATGGTATCATCGGCATTGTTGCACGAGGAGCTCTAAGCTTATTTGTACAGGATCGTGGTATACATATGTGGATGTCCAGCCCTTTGTCCATGATGTCTTAAGACTCGCCACCAACAGGTCTTCTCGCGACGAACTGAGCCCCCGATAGGCCGCACCCCGATCTGACCAGACCTTCAACAGCCATGAAGATACCTAGGTAGCTATATACAACTTTTCTCTGACAAACGGCATATAGAATAAAACATTTATCTTCATTATAAAGGCAGTAGATTTGGCGCATACTTGATGATAATTATAATATTAATACTGATATTAACCTTTACTAGCAATAGTTGTGTTATATTAAGGTCACCCCTTTTCCGGATAGCCGCGATAGGCATATGCGATATGCAACTATGTTACTCAATATATAAATCTATGATAAATTAGACAAACAGTTACATACCCATTAATAGTATCTACTAATTAATACAGCATGTGGCATTTAAGCGTTACTCGTTACAACCTTCTCCTTAACCCTGCCATCTGCCTCAACGATAACCCTATCAACCTTGAGAGATGCCTTAACAGGATTAGGCTGGTTATAGACCCATTCAAGCTGCTCGAGAGTACGGCCTTGAGATTCAACACTATATGACATGGGTTAGTGATAAGGAGAAGGGACAACAGTCAAGGGGAAGACACGAACCCAAAGAAGTACCAGAGCGCAGCTTCAACTACGTCCCATCCAACGAATACCTATGACATATCAAGTTAACTCTATCCTAGTTGAGGTGAACAACGTCGGTATCTGGGTAACTTACATATATATACTTATACCCGATATTTCCCAAGGCGATAGGGCCAGCAAACTGGTTGATGAAACCCATGGCATAGACGATGACGCTGGAAAAGGCAAGGCCCTTGGCTCGAGTAGTTGTTTCTAGGGCCTCGGTAGGAATAACACCCTGAAGAGGAGTGTAGGTGAAGGAGAAGATGATATTGAATAGGAAGTAAGATGCCAAAGCACCCCTAGCGTATGAGTCTTTGATGTTGTCCCCTTGAGCATCGAGAGCGGCAGAAAGGCCTGAGTTGGTAGCTAGGGCTGCGGCACTAACTTTGCGAGAGTATATGTGGTTAGTAGATGTAGTGGTAATATTCAATTTGGATAGGAGTTACGAACCCAATGTTCCAATAATTAAGACTTTTCGTCGAGGCATGGTGTCGGTGAAAGCGACGGCGGTCAAGGCGCCAACAGCAGAAAGGACTGAGTTGAGCAGGTTGTATGCTAGTTGCTGCTCCACGGATGAAACACCAATGATCTCGAAGATCGTTGTGTTAAAGTAACCCAGCCCGTTACCGGAGAATTGACCGAATATGGAAATCATCAAGACCTGAAGTATTCGCCAGCGGCCGCTATGGCTAAGGAGGAAGGGTCGGTCTATCAACAGGCATTAGTCCTGTTCATACGAGGCATTTAAGCCTATGAGAAGGTAAATCCTACAGTCAAAGGGCCGTTTGTCGATACCGTCCTGCCGAATGCCCTCCTTCATTTCTTCGATTTCGAGCTGAACAAGTCTGGAGCTGGGATCTCCGTTACCATGGTACTTGGCCAAGAAAGCAACGGCCTCTTCTTCGCGACCATTGGCCATGAGAAATCGAGGTGATTCGGGAATGAACCAGACACCAGATATGACGAAGATACAGGCAAACGCCTGCACGATCAACGGGATTCTCCAAGAAAAGTCGTTGTCTATTTTGTTGCAGCCGTAAACCACAGCGGCAGCAGGGATGGCACCTCCAAACCAGCCACAATTATAAAAGCCTGTAGCGAGACTGTCAGCATATTGCGTTTGAGGTGACATTTCCTATAAAATTCTGTATACCTGTAGCCCGGCCTCGCCAATGCGGAGGTGGGATCTCAATTGCGTACGCCGGGGCGGCAACGGTTACAATGGAAATGCCAAAACCGAGCACAAAACGACCAACAACGAACTGCGCGATCGTAAAGGCGGTTGACGCAATAATCATACCGGTGATGACGACTAAGCAACCGCAAAACATGCCTACCCTACGGCCATATTTATCGGACAGGATAGCGCCGAAGGGACTGCCAACCATGGCGCCACTATAGTAAAGTTCTAGATTAGCATATGGTACGGAAAGGGGAAGCCCATAAAAAACTAACACGGTGTAAAGAGAAAACATAATAGCAACGAGAGTGCCAGTTTTTCCGCTATGGAAGGTATCTTGGAAATGGTTCATGGCGACGATTCCGGTAAGGAGTGATCCTAAATGATCGAGTTCATCAGCATCTGTAAGCTATTAGCAAGAATTGCCGCAGGATCTCACCATCGTATCCATTGGCACAGGCGCAGCAGAACGCAACGAGAACCGAGACTGTTTATAATTAGTGACATTCTACGAGAAAGATATAGATCAGTTCCTTTGGGTCTTTTACAGTAGAGATGTATCGAATTTTTGCTCTTGTAGTCGATCTTGGTTTCCTGGATGGCTGCGTAGAGTTCGGCCTGTAAACGAATTAGACACTTAAGCTAGCGAACGGAGAGAGCGAAAATGACATATACTCGTTCAAATTCAAAAAGACTTACATTGTGAACCACCTTGGCCTTCGCACCAGGAGAGCCCGCCGTCGCGCCGGTACCCTCACTTACGGCGACGCGTTCCTGAGACACCAAGACGCCGCCCACATTGATTTCCTTTTCTTCCATGGTTTCCGACTTCTCAGCAACAACCCGATTTCGATTATCGGGACTAGGTGAGAAGAGCCAGGTCTATCCTCGCCGAACAGCACGGGGTACGATGGTGGTTTTATTCCTCTTCGCGAAGAACCCCCAACTTTCTCAACCCCCTTACCCCAGCTTCCCCAAAATCAAATCCCGAAAAAGGATTGGCGGGCCAAATGCCTCCGACCTCCCAAAACGGTACGCCACGTTACTGAAATAAGCCGCCGCTTATATCAACCTATCAGGAGTTGGAGGGATGGAACGAGGTGGTGGCTCTTTCTCATCGACGGCATATTCACTATTTCGGTCGCCTTGCGTGATTTCATAGCACCTATGCCCCGTAATCCTAGGTTCCCCCAACATTTCCTGTTAGTGATCCCACTACCGCGATGAGGCCGGGGTAGCACGCGTGCGACATCAAGGTCTAGACGCCAAGACACGGCTCGCTTTCCTGGCCTTGGCATCCCCTCGTGTAGTGGCCATACGATAGCAGAGAGCAGACACAGATCTGTAAGGCTCGCGTAGCGAAGATCGTCTGAGGCCGTAAGCACTTGTGAAGACCGGCATGGATAATAGGACCGGCACGTGCTTTAGGTTTTCGAATCGTCTATGGAAATGCTACGTGAAGGGTAGCGCTGCAATCTAGGGATATTGAGGCAGAGGTCTCAGTAATCCTACGCGTTATCCAGGCATAGCCAAAGTTGCCATTGGTGGGAATTTCGGACTCAGCTCAGACCCTAGCACTCGCGACAGGACTGTGAGGTGCTGCTGCAGCAGCTGCTTCAATTTGACGTTCCCAATGGACGGGTTCATGGTCATTTCAATTATCGCAGCTAGATAGGCCTCACATTGACCTGTACGTTCTGCGCAATGAGGCTCTTGGACTTCTCCACATCTTGGGTGCCTGTCGGCCGAATATGGCCCCGGAATATCGGAGCGTGCTTAAGTTTCGTGGGTGGGCTATCTAGTGGAGTCTGATAATAAGGGGCAGCGAACCGGATTGCCATGCGAAAGAAACAAGTCCCGTATGTTGCAATTACATTTGAGGATTTCGTTCTCTTGAATTTTTTTGATTTCTTTTTACAGTCTGTTCACGTATGGAATTTTGTAGGCCCGAAGCCTTCGGACCGAAGCTGTTCATCTGCTCTGACTCTTTATTTTCGGAATTGGCCCCGATATGCTGCAAGTCGTGCTAGGAGTTCTGTAAGATATATTGTCAAACGCACAGTAATATTCTAAGCGAGCTGTAAAAATAAAAATAAACTTGGGGCTCATTCGTGAGATGATATGATAGGCCGAGCATCAAATGCTCAGATTATGATCGAAAGAATCGACAAATTTTTATTTTCAAAACCGAAGAAATTTACACATAGTAAAGCACAGACGCAGACATAATTTAGAATGTGTGGATCAACGGTAGCATTCGGCATACGCCCTCCTCCGGAGGCATATCCGGTCCCCCTACGACTTGCTACCGTCTTCACCTATGCCTAATAACCACAATTGCTCTAAATTTCTCTCAAACCCGTATCTTCTAACCTCATGATATTTTTTACCGCGAAAAACTGCAAAATGGTGAGACTTGTTTGTAGGATTTCTGCCATGGGTACCTATGCACTGAATGATAGGCGTAAGTAGGTGTGCGATTACTCTTGGGAGATTCAAAGCCATTCAGTGTTACAATGAATAACATCTCAGATCTTTTAGGCAACAACAAAAACGTCTTGCCTTGGACGCATTGGTAATCATAGTCATTGCGGCTCCGACCATAGCGCATACTATGTACATAAATTGCATCATCTCTTATATACAACTTAATTGGGCGGTCATCATCAATGCACCAAAGCCTCCTCAAACAGTCTCCTCAGCTGATCCCTTTCATGCTCGAGCTCCTTCGCTAGACCGGGCGCTAGCATCAAAACTCTAGCCTGGGGTATCGTGCCTTCGACCAAAGCCTCGATATGGCTCGAGTCAAAGCCCAGTTCCTTTAATCCCCTGGGCTGATCACCCAGCTCGGCGAGGAACTCCGTGATGGCATCGGCCAGGACAAGGCCTGCGTCTGCGCGCTTCACGTTCGTGATATCCACACCGAACGCTTCGGCGGCGGCGAGGTGGCGATCGGGATTTGAGGGGCCGGTGAAGCGGAAGACTGCGGGTGCGGATACGGCGACTGAGACGCCGTGAGGGATGATGGGCTCTGAGATCTCGTAGCCCGCGTGTCTGTGGCCCGGGTTTTGACCGGAGATGGGATATGACATTCCTAAGACTGGTGATTAGTTTTGACCCTTTGCACTTAAATCCTTACTTAGGAGCAATTTATCGTACCATGGCAAAGATGGACCCCCGCATTCCCGAAACCAACACCAGCAAGCGTAGCAGCGAGAAGCATCTCACTCTGGGCCTCGTAATCTTCGGGATCCTTGACGGATCTTGGCAGATACTTGACAGTGCTGCGGAGAGCACTTAAAGAGAATATATCGCTAATTGGATTGGCACCTTGATAAGCGGGTCTTAAGAGAGGGTTAGACGGTCGGGGTACCCTCTCATTGAAAGGGATGGCTGTCCATGATTCGAGCGAGTGGCATAGAACATCTAGTCCGGAACTCGCCTTCACTGCCGCAGGCATCGTCCTTGTGTTCAGTGGATCGCAGATGCCGAGGGTCGGCTTTAAGTTGCGGTGCGCAATTCCCGTTTTGGCCCTCTTCGCCACCAGGTCGAAGATTGCCGTCCCGGTAGTCTCACTGCCGGTGCCGGCCGTGGTGGGAATGGCGATAAGGGGCTTGAGCTTCTTCTCAATCGGTCGTCCATTACCCAGCGGGGCGTTGACGAAATCCAGAAAATCGGCCTCGGGGTACTCAGTGTAAAGATTCATTAACTTAGCCGTGTCGATGACTGAGCCTCCTCCAACTGCCAGAAATGCATCCGGTCGATAGGGCTTAGCGAAAGCAATAGCCTCCTTTATTCTAAATCGAATTAAGCCAGGATTTCACATAACTATCTCACGGGATCTAGCAATCACTTACGAACTATCCTTCGGCTCGACTCGAACTTTGTCGAATATTTCATATTTGATTCCTTCTCTTGATAGGGCCTCTTCGACCTGCTTGACAGCCGTGAGTTTTCGGACCGTTGAGTCGGTCACGACGCAGACGCGCTTAGCACCCATATTCTTGAAGTCCATGCCAACTTCTTGAGTGACGCCAGGACCAAATCGGATTGACGACGCGGCCATCTCGAACGCATATTCCTTCTGTTGAGAAGAGTCTATAGGAGAAGCAAACCCGCGTCTTCCAATCCGCTGCTGAGCATGCTGAGCATACGCATTAATCTGAGGCTTTGCATGATGATGATGTCCCGGATTTGAGTGACATGGACAATTTGGCGGGTGGGCGTACTGAACAGTTCGTAAGAGACTGAGTGCTCTTGACGCAGCCTGACGTTCCCCCTAGTGTCAGTAAATGTCCAATTCAATGGTGAAGTCTTAGAACTCACAGTCGGTGCCACTCGGACCGCGGCAACCATCTTAAAAGTTTATGATCTGCCGAAACTCGGGATTATCGGTTTCAAAAAGTGACCTACACCACTTATACAATAATCCAATCACTATTTGGGTGCCCAGGTAGATATGATTGACGTTTCTTAGTTGATTCTCAATGTGACGTTGATGAGATAGAATCTTAAGCCACCGGGAGCAATGAGTGAGATCCCTGGCATCCCTGGCCACCTGGGTAGATACATAGGTTGGACAAAGGGAGGGAAAGACGATAATGTGGGGTAGTAAACAGTCCCGCTGTGGGGGAATTTTGGTTTTTTGCCGGTTCTTTCATCGGTAATAAACATCTCCGCATATTGGGGAGTAGAGGGCGAATATTTGGTCTAGCACCTACCTGCCTCATGTAAGCGCTTCCCAAAACACATATTTAACTATTCTAACAAGAAGACTAAGACAATTGAACCTTGTCTTATGAGATCGTCGTTCACAATGAGATCCTAGGATTATCTCAAGATATGATAGTCTTGGGGTTAAACCCACAATCTAAACCAATGAACTATCAGCACCTGTTCTTAATGTGTCCGGGATACAGCACATATCACCATTGACCTCCCAAATTGAGCCAAGCTCATTCTTCTAAATGTTCTTGATTAGTCAACACACCGGCGTGAGTCAGTATAGAGGTAGCAGGTATACCTAGTATGCATTATCAACATCAGACGATGGATATTTCAATATAAATGCAGCCTCTTGGCAGTACAGGTCAGAATTCATAATGAAAGGGGTTCAGAGGTGCTAGAATACCAATTACCTCAGACTTAACTCCCTTTCATCTTACCATGTCGTCAGCTTCAGATACAGCCGCAACCACTGAGTCTCGAAAGCGGCTCAGGGACCTTTTGCCCAACTTGCACCTAGGATTCTGGAGACCTGGCCCCCTAAATTCCCTCACAGATGTTCCTGGCGTCCTTGTTCATACCCAGGAAATCTTTGCTGATGATGGCGCCGTGAACACCGGCGTCACAAGCATCTTACCTCGAAAAGAGTGGTTCAATAAAGCCTGTTATGCCGGAATATTTAGCTTCAATGGCTCCGGTGAAATGACCGGTAGTCATTGGATTAATGAGACGGGTCTATTGCATTCCCCTATTGTCATCACCAACTCATTTGCCGTCGGCGCCGCGTACCAAGGGATATACGAGTACACCATTAAAACTCGAGGTGTGACAAAGGGGAATGTCGACTGGTTCTTGCTACCTGTGGTTGCAGAAACTTTTGACGGACACCTAAACGACCTTACTCAATTCGCGGTCAAACCCGAACACATCGTCAAGGGACTTGAGAGTGTGTCGAGTGACCGCGTGAGGGAAGGAAACGTCGGTGGTGGAACCGGAAGTAAGCATCCTCTTATGTCCTTTTCCGAACTTTGAAGCATCCTAACCGAGTTATTGTAGTGATCTGCCATTATTTCAAGGGCGGCACTGGTAGCAGTAGCAGAACCGTCGATGGATTTGATAGCAAAGGCGAGCCCAAGACTTACACCGTCGGCGTTCTCGTGCAGGCCAACTATGGCAGACCACACCACTTGCGCATTGCAGGTGTGCCGGTGGGAAGTATCCTGGCCAAGGAGTCCGATGAAGCTGCCGAGAGTAGTATAGCAATAAAATTGGCAAGGCAGGCACTCGAGAAGGATAAAGATAGGAAGGATGGGAGTATAATCGTCATCATCGCGACCGATGCGCCCCTGCATCCTACGCAGCTCCAGAGACTTGCTAAGAGAGCTACTGTAGGCTTGGCCAAAGTTGGCGGATATGGTCATAATCCCTCGGGTGATGTCTTTCTGGCATTTTCAACGGGTAACGAGATTCCAGTTCAGAGGGAGATTGACAGGTTTATAACGACGCCTATAACTATCGACGTGGTTGATGACGCAACCATCAATGCATTATTCGAAGCCACCGCGGATGCCACGGAAGAGTCGATATATAATTGTCTATGCATGGCTGAAACGATGGTAGGAAATCAAGGCCATAGGGTTGAAGCACTCCCTCTTGAAAAGGTCAAGGATATCATGGAGCGTTACATTTGAATATGTCCATTTATGTCAACGTTCTTGGAAGCATATAATTATCTACCTTTGAAGGTGCAAGTTTCCAGGTTGTCACAGATTGATAAAACTAAAAACTAAAAACACAAATCAACAAAATTGAGGATGTACAATACAAGGGTACATACATATGTGGTGTTCAGTGCCGTGAAAGCGACGTCACAATTGAATCAAGATCAAGTTAAATTGAATGGAAAAATGGAATAGTGTAGTGGCTTATTTGTGGCGTAATGTGACAACTAGTAAGTACTAGGTACCTATGACAAGGTTCAAATCTAAATTCTATTGGCCTTTAACCCTGGAAGCTTACCTAAAAATGCCAAGAAGCAACAGCCTGACGCTTTGGCCTCACAAACTCCCTGAGACACCACATTGTACATCACCAACGTTCCCTCATTTAGCATTTAGCATACTCAATCATCGCTCTTCAGATTGATTCTCAACCCTCCGAAGCATCCGATTGACTAGGCAACTTATAAAGCTTGGTCGTAGTATCCTCGTACCATCGCTCATTGATCGAACGGAGACGAAAATGATCCCTGAACCTCCACGAATCGTCCTCGACCACCTCCATTCATGAATCTGTCACCATATACACCCCGTTGTTAGCAATGGATCAACCGCGACAAAATGGTGGACCCGGCCTTGGCCGTGAATATAACAGAGCTGAGAGGTTCGAGGAGGAGAAGAGGCGCATCGTGGAAAGCTGTTTTAACAAGAAGGATGTTGACGGATCTAGTAAGATTGCTTCATGTTTCGCTTGTGTTGACTGACTATGTCAGTAGCTGACGTACACTGTGCTTCTGTAGTACTTGAAACCTATATCACCCATATTAAAATCACAGAGTACTCCTCCTACCCGACCTCCCCGCCGCCTCCTGAAGTGCGATCTCAATCCGAGAAACCGAGAGTCATCATCGTGGCAGTACGAAAGTCTGGTCGGGTGCGCATGCACAAGTCTAAGGAAAATGCAAATGGTTCATTCTCCATCGGAAAGACTTGGGATTTAAATGACCTGAGTGTTATTGAATCCTTTACCGCTCCCACTGCCGACCCCCAGAAACGAGAATGGGCCGGTGATACCGGATTTATCGTGAATCTTGGAAAGCCATACTACTGGCAAGCCCAAGCCGACAAGGAAAAGAAGTTTTTCATTGCTAGTTTAGTCAAAATATATGGAAAGTATACTGGCGGAAGCGTACCTGAATTAAAGGGTTTCGATCCACGCGAACTTGATCAAGTGCTTGGTTCACGAAGGATCCAACCGAATTCGACCCGAGGATCCCCTTCCGACTCTACTCCCTCACTACGAACTGGGCCTACTCCTCCTCCTTCAAGAAGTGCTGCAACACCACCACGAGTGGAACCTAAACTACCTAAATCTGATATCTTACCATTTCAACCTGATGCCGTACCTATTCAGAACAAACCTCCTAACCCTTTAGCTGCCGCTAGCGGAATCCAACCTTATCGCCCCAACCAGTCTCCTAGCTCCCCCGGGCGTAACCTCGCACCTCCCAATGGGTCTTCATCGCCGGCGTCAGCATCCGGTGCAGATTATGCTCGTGCAGGGAACCAGGCTGCTGCTCTGCGTAGATTGGCTGGAAATAACAAGAGCCAAGATTCCATAGCAGCTTCCATCTCCACGACAAGAAGCGATGATTCTGCAAGCCTCCCTCCGCGCTCTAGGGGTGGGTTGCCAGGTCCTGGTGCATTTGCTAGGTTCGGCGATCGCTCTGAATCGCCCTCCCAGGTAGATTTACCTGACAGGAAAAGACCACCGATGGATCCAACTCGACCAAAGGAAACCACAGATAATGGCCTCGTGCCGGCACCATTGATGGGTCGGAAAGACCCCCCGCCACGGAGTACCGAACGCATGTCACCTCGAAAGAATTCTATTGGGAAGCGTTTCGAAAACGGCTCCCCTGCCGAAAGACAATCGCCAGCCCCAGTACCGGAGCCAGTGCCTGCGGTCCCCGCAGTTCTTGATGCATCCCCTGCCATAATACCTAGCCCCAACGGCACCGCAGCCGCGTCGGCTGTTGAAGGCCCGGCATCTGCGCCACCGGCAGCAGATCAGCCAGCAGAAGATATACGTCCAGGATTAGGGCCCATGATCAAAGCGAAGTCTCAACGTGATCTAGCCGGGGCGCTATGGAAAGCTGCGTCAGCCGCGACCGCTTTCAAACCCCGCCCGGGCGGAGCGGGAGAACGGTTACGGGAGGCGGCAATCAAGACCACAACTGAGGGTCCGGATGGGATAACAAGCGTTGTTCCAGCACCACCACGTCCAGAACTGAAGCCCGAGTTGCTAAAACCTGCCGAACCCGAGAGAAAATCTGTAGACAGGGCACTTGTTGTTCCCGAAGTGAAGGTCACGTTACCTAATTCTAGTAGGCCTTCTAGTCTGCAAACCTCCATCAAGGAGAGCCAGAGGAAGAGCCTGGATATAGCTCGACAGGAAGATACGCCTCGACCCTTGACTGTGATCGGCAATGATACGAAGTACTTGTCTACACTAGGTATCGATGTATCTCTATTAGCTGATACGAGCTCGGAGTTTGCAAGATGGCTGGATCATTTCGGCTGGGTACCTGGCGAGCAAATGCGAAGTCGTAATTTTGAAGAGATGAAACTTGATATTGACCGCGAGCTTAATAAAGCACAGGCTGGAGGCTGGGTTGTACGCTTTCAAGAGGAGGATGACCGAGTTGAAGCAATCAAAAAGGGTCTTGATGTTGCCCTTGCAGAGTGTGACGAACTCGACAATCTCCTCACTCTGTACAGCGTAGAATTATCTGTGAGTGTGGGTCAAGACTATGGGATTCGTATCGCTAACCAGAATTTAGACCTTATCCGATGATATCGCGTACATAGAAGCACAAGGCCAGGGTCTACAGGTGCAGGCAGCAAATCAAAAGCTTCTTAGGAAAGAGGTGGAATCGCTGCTTGATACCTGCGCCATTACTTCCGATGATTTGCAAGCTCTTACAGTGTCGCCGCTCGAGACTACTTCAGGCCTTGAAGAGGTCGAGACTGCACTTGTTACCTTATATAAGGCGATGACGAAAATTGATTCTTCCGCCGCTGGGTCGGAACTCCGGAAAAGCGAGGATGGAGGCTCAGGTGGTCAGCAAACTAGCCTTAACACCGACTACGGTAAAATGCGCATTGTCCAGGAGAAAAGAGAGATGTACAGCTCGGAGAGTGAAGCATTCCTACAACGCTTTAGCGCTTTTATGTCTCGACAATTCGATAAAGCGTCACAAGAGGTTAGGGCCACCGTAGATGGAGCATTATCCAAAAAGGTCGACCCTGCTCATCACGACGTCGGCCGGGATTTGCTCTGGCGCTACAGTCCTCTTATTCTCTATGCCAGAGAGGTAGACCTCGAAGGTTGGAATCAGTGTCTACAAGTGTACCAAGAGAAGAATCTTCCCCTCTACAAGTTTAGATTCAAAGATATCTTGGATTCATGGAGACGGAATGCCAGGAAACCGACGGGTGAGGAAATGGAGCTTCTCTTCACCGCCGAAATAGAGAGACAGCAGGAAGGCACGATGGCCACCGCCAGGAAGCTCACTGTGAAGCGAAGCCAAACACTGGCTAGGACTCTACGTGGTCCTCTTGGCGAGGGTAGTAAGGCAAGTCTCGACAAGATCTCCGACGGTCGCAACCTTCCATATGAAATATTCGCTGGCATGATGGATGATCTAGTTCCCCTCGTCGAGATCGAGCAAAATTTTATCGTTGACTTCTTCCATGCGACTACCTTAGAAACGGCCGACTTCGCCGATCTTGTGAAAGCAACAAAGCCGCGAGATCGACGAGGTGGTGATCTGAAACGGCATAAACTAATGGAGCCGGATCGAGAGTTAGCTAGAAGGGTTACCCGAGCTATGGAGGCGATATTTTCATTCTTGGAACAAGACCTACAAATCACAGTCGATTGGGTTTTATCGCAGGATCCATTGTAAGTGCACTATCCAGTTGACCCGGTCAAGTTTTGTTCTCGCTAACAGATAAACAGACAAGGAGTCGGCATTCTCGCGACACTCGAGCGCAAGCACCTAGAGATTATACAGTCTAACCAAGATTTCTTAAACAACGTATTACAAAAGCTTCATAGTAACCTCGAGACCCGTTTCGCGAAGTTTGTTGAAGGGCAGCTTCGCGCAATCGAGGAAACGAAAGTCAAGATCAAGAAACGCAAAGGTGTCATCTCCTTCATGCGAGTTTTCCCGCATTTCTCTAATGCGGTAGAAAACATGCTATCGACGGTTGACACGAACTCTGCTGTCAGGAGAACTGTAGACCGAGAGTACGACCGCATCGTTAAAACCATGTTTGATTCATTAAAAGTCATTGCGCGCGAGAACCCTGTCACGCTTACAAACAGCGGCGCCGATCCCGAAGATAAAGAGGCTCTAAACTACCACATCTTACTCATTGAGAACATGAACCACTTCCTCGAGGAGCTCGATACCCACGGTTTGGAGATTCTCGAAGATTGGAAAGAAGCAGCGGCAAGCGAGATGGCTGAACATATGGGCCTATATATTAACGCAGTAATGCGCCGACCTTTAGGTAAATTGCTCGAATACCTCGAAAATATCGAGGCACAACTTGCCACAGGCAAGAGCCCCGCGATCGTTGCTGCACAGCCTAGTAACGTCAAAGCCACGTTCAATAAGGTCCTAAGCGGTTATGACGGCCGCGAAGTGCGCAAGGGCGTCGAGGCATTGCGGAAACGAGTGGAAAAGCACTTTGGTGACGCGGACGACCCGACCCTAAGCCGTAGTCTTGTGAATAGGGTCCTCCGCGATTGTGAAAAGTTCTACGGAGAGTTGGAAGTTCGAATCTCCACAATCACAGCAGCTGTATACAGCGGCGACGTATTGTTTGAGTGGCCCCGCGCCGACGTGAAGAGCGCCTTCTCCAACACCGGTCGGTAGGTCGGATCGAGTGATTGGAAGCACGCATCTACCATCGGGCGAAAGTCGACAAGCAGCGGACGGTCCCGCATTATAGCATCTATGGAATGGGCGGCATGATTGGGAGTTTCGGGTCTTCAGTACATACTCATGATAATTGTATAAGATGGATGGTTGATTCCGACCGGTGTCCCGCATTGTTAAACGTGGTGCAACACGGTCAATTGTATAAGATAGACGAATGCCTAAGTCCCGACATAAGTTACCTGGGTTAGTATAAAATACCATATCATTTTCTGACGGGATTCGATTTTATGAAGGTTTGACGTAGGTCGCCATAGGACTTGGTAGTAGAATCGAGACGGTAGCACCATCGTGCAGGGTTTAAGGTAGAGATTGTAGGCGCTCTGTTGTAGTAACCACAAGCATAGCTCCAGTATAGAAATGACTAATGTTAATTGACACATGAACCTCTCCAGTTACCTAATATATATAGATAAATGTAAACAATTCTAGATGTGGTTCGCCCGTGAGCAGCAGAAGACTAGACAATGCGGTGTATCAAACACCTAGTATTCTCTTCACAACAGCGTCGTCTAGCGTGCGGTCAGGTACATTAGTTACGAGGCTAACGTATTTAGTACTAAAATGTCATGTGTGCTTGTTCGTTCAATGAATAGCTCAAGCTGATATTAAAACGAACATAGGTAACCTTGGATATGGTTTGATACGTCGTCACCTCTACGATCATTGGCAAGTTATCACTACTAGGGTATTAGTTTATCGAACGGAAATTTACTTGCCATGTATCCAATAGCAAAGAGCCTTCGTATAGAAAAACGACTCACGTGTTCCTGTGTTGTTTAGTTTGGAAACGTATGTCAACATTATTGGCGGGCTTTAACTGCATCAGGTATACCGAGCAGCTGCTCGGTATAAACTTGATAGAAATCCCAAAGCTACCCCCGCCACGAACGGTATACTCTGGTAGCTACAGAAGTAGCCTTATAGTATTTAATGCAATTACATCAATGCGTATACTAGACTTTTAAGGAATTAGTAATCATATTAACAACAAGAAATACTCGTAGAATTAAATCAAATATTAAAGAATTTACGGATTGAATCAGTTTTTGACCTATGCCAATAGAGTACCTACCTATAGGCCATATGAGATCCGGAATACTCCAAGACCGAATGCGGGTACGGGACCCCTACTCGGCAGACGATATCCCCAGAAGTCTCCAACGCCGGCCCCTCCGCACTCCATTCTATGCAAGTGTATAGAGGGGAACAGGATGATCAACCGATGTCACACAACGTCTATTCATCCTTTACCCCGATAGCTCTCCCGGTCTCGCTACCTATCCCGCTCGTCTGGTTCTTATAACGCGGGGGGAGTCTTTCAAGACGATTTCATATCTGATGAGTTAGGTATCACTTTGACCACCGCCCATTCGACCTGCACTCAGTAATAACCATGTCTCTGGGTCCGCGTGTAGCAGCAATCTTCCCAAAACAAGGATGTATTCGTCTCGTTAGATCAGGGAGCTTGGTCAACAGCTCCAGCTGTTTAAACGCGGGGAGAAGCAAACTACGAGCAGGATACTCCTCACTTGCTCGCAATCAAGATGATAAAAGAACCGTCATTATAACAGGTTCGAGTCGGGGGATCGGGAAGGCAATCGCATTACGTCTTGCCGCAGACGGCTATAATGTCTGCATCAACGATGTAGCTGCAAACCGGGCCGGCTGCGACGAAGTCGTGAAACAGATCCAAGGCATGGGGAGGAAGTCGTTTGCTGCGATCGCGGATGTCACGAAAAGGGATGAAGTGAAGAAAATGGTTCAAGATAGCGTTAGCGAACTAGGTCCCTTGAGCACTATGTAAGTTAAGCGCATACGTATCCCCTATTTCACCTATCCCCTATTGTCCTTATATGATACTAATGACCTTATCAGGATCGCCAACGCCGGAATCTGCCAAGTGAAAAATCCGCTAGAAGTAACAACAGCAGAATTCGAACACGTATTCGCGGTCAACGTGTTCGGCGTACAGAACTGCTTCGCGGAGGCGGCCAACCAGCTGATCTCGCAGGGGTGCCAGCCAGAGCGGCCGGGCAAGCTGATCGCGGCGGCGTCGATCGCGGGGTACAAGCCGTTCGACATGCTGCCGCACTACACGTCGACGAAGTTCGCGGTGCGCGGCCTGATGCAGTGCTACGCGATGTACCTCGCGCGCCACCACATCACCGCCAACGCGTACGCGCCCGGCATCATCGACACCGCCATGTGGGACCTCATCGACGGCGACATGGGCAAGCGCACCAACGCGCCCAGGGGCGAGGTCATGAAGAAGAAGATCCAGGCCGAGATCGCGCTGCAGAGGCCTGGTACCGGCGAGGACGTGGCGAAACTGGTTAGCTTCCTGGCTAGCAGCGATAGCGACTTCGTTACGGGCCAGACGCAGATCGTGGATGGCGGTTCGTATTATACCTAAGTTGAGTATTCGGTGGGTATCAAGGCGTTAGTGTTAGTGTATTGTCTGAGAATCTAGGGAATTTTGATCACTGGTCGCCCCTTTTCGTGTCGCGTCGGATTCTGCTCTCAAGAATTTCTCACACTATTCGATTTGCACTCTAATTATCCTCTATTTGCTAAGAGTGATCCAGGATTAATCAAAGATTGATCAGATATAGCCTCTCAATTTCTACGAGATATTTAATAAAAATATGGAATTACAAAAACACTTAAGGAGACGCTAATGGAATGCGGGGGACCTCAACACGCGCGGACAAGCCGGATAGCGTCAAATTTTTATCTTATCTGATCGATCGAAAGTTGTGGGGAGCTGGAAACTTGGAACTCGGTGGCATTATCAGAAGCAAATTTTCCCATGATATTATTGGCGATTCTAAGCGAAGCAACATGAGCAAGTTTCATCTGGATTATCAAGTCTGAAAAGTCGCCATTTTCAGTCTTATTAGCAAAGCCAAGATGTGAAACGCAAGTAAACCAACGAGGGGCGAACGAATGGTAGAGAAAAAGCGGCATCTCTGCCTTGAGGATTACATACGATCTACCGAACCCTCGATCGCTATCTAGGGCACAGTAGAAAGTATATCATGAGTATAAGGACTCTATATTTGAACATATTTATATGTAAGGTTAAGAGACCAGACCGGACCCCTGGGTCCGAGAGCTTCTCAGCTGAACTAATGGTGGATCGCGCGGGGTGTGTTAAGGGGCTTTACGAGCCCCAAATCCTACGCCGAAAGCGGTCCTATACCGAGGATTTCCTCGTGACATTGGAAATTCACCTCATGGCTTGCCTACAACATAAGAATTAGGTAGGTATTTATCTCTGTTCTTTACTGACAGACTTCGAGTACCTATAAATACCTACCAGCAATATGAGTATCAGTACGACACCATCTGCTGGGCATCTTTTCGTCGGTGGAAAGGTCTTCCTGCACACTAAGCAGCCAGGACTTGAATCCGAGCCTCAATTTGGGAATGCAATCTTCGTCAGAGATGGTATTATCGAACACGTTGGTTTCGAAGATGATGATGCGATCACCCAATGCCGCGCTTCTGGTGCTCTCGTCCACAATCTAGATGGTCGGACAGTTCTTCCAGGCTTCATCGACGGTCACATTCACCTCCTAAGACTGGGACAATCGCTTAACAAAGCTGCTCTTGATCATTGTGAGAATCTAGACGATGTTCGAAAGGCTATTAAGGATTATGCAATCGCTAACCCGGACGAACCACGAATTCTCTGCAAGGGGTGGATGAGGCATATGTCGAAGCCCCTGTCAAGCCTGATTGATGACTTGGATCCACGTCCTATCTATGTTGACTCCAAAGATCTTCATACCACTTGGTGCAGCACCTCTGCGCTTAAGGAAGTCGACGCGGAAAACCTGAAAGACCCGGAAGGAGGCAAAATTGAGCGTGACGCCAATGGGAACCCCACAGGCGCTTTTGAGGAGGCCGCCGTCTTCACTATCATGTGGCCTTTCCTTGCCAGTGTAGCTACCGAAAAGGATCGTGAAGACTGGATCCGGGCTGCGGTTCAAGTATACAATGGGTCCGGATATACCGGTGCCATAGACATGGCGATGGAGGAACAGGCGTGGGTGACCTTGCTCAACATACGCAAAGAGCAACCAACCCGATCTCTATCTTTCCGGCTCGCGGCGTACTGGCTTCTAACACCCTCGACATCGAAAGAGGACTGTCTTGCCCAAGTAGACCGGGCCATCGAGGTGCACAAGCAGCTCAGCGCCGAGGAATCCCCCGATCTCCACGTCGTCGGCATCAAGCTCATCACCGACGGCATCATCGACGCCTGCACAGCATACCTGTCCGAGCCTTATCTCAAGGGCACCGACGTCGCCAAGATTGCCACCGGCCAGCCGTTCTGGGAGCCCGAGATCGTCAACGCGGTCGTGCGCAAGGCCGACGCTGCGGGTCTGCAGGTCGCGCTCCACGCCATCGGAGACGCGGCTATCACCATGTGCGTCGACGCCCTGTCTACGTGCTCGCCGCTGAACCGGCATCGCATGGAACACCTCGAGCTCGCGTCCGCCCGGGATGCCAAGCGTCTGGGCGAATTGGGGATGTGCGTATTCCCCCTTTAAAGTCTTTTTCTTTTTCTACTACGTATTACGTCGTACATGCTAACCCCCACCTAATCAGCACCGCCTCTATCCAGCCCGTCCACGCGGACCCATGGATCCTGCGAGCGTGGCCCAGCCTGCTAGGCCACCGCTGCGCGCGCGCCTTCCCGTACCGGGAGTTCTCGGACGGCGGCGCGGCGCTCGCGCTCGGCAGCGACAGCCCGACGTCGCCGTGGGACATCATGGCCAACGTGTACGTCGCGACGACGCGGAGGTCCTACCGGAACGCGGAGTACGACGAGGTCGTGAACCACAACTTCCGGCTCGGCGTCTGCGAGTCCGTCGTCGCGGCCAGCTACGGCTCCGCGAGGAGCGTGTTCTGGGACACGCGCTTGGGCAGCTTGGAGAAGGGCAAGGTGGCGGATCTTACGGTCTGGGATATGGTGTGGGAGAAGGAGAGACTGCTTGGTGCTACGCTGGAGGAGACTTGGTTCGGTGGGGAGAAGATCTGGGGTGCGTGATCTCGGGGAGGAAGAGTGGGATGTACATAGGATGGAAGTTTAGAGTATATGATCTGAATATATGTATGAGCGTACCTAGGTATTTATCTGTAACTTTTCGTCTCAATACCTACTTCACCTAGCTCACGCGTAGGCAGAGATTCCTAAGGCTACCTAGATAAGGAATAAGATCAAGGCTCATGATTACAAGATACCCCATTGGTAAATGCTTGCAATTGCGCCGATAATATAAGAAACGCCGCACCTATAAGATATATAATATTTTCATAATCTCACCAACCCTCGTTTCATGATCCGAAAACTTCATATTCGTCGCAAAATTCAAGAAACCTCCCAAGGGCAGTGTCAATATTTTGTACTACCTTGTGCATTCGTAGCATAGTTAAATGCCCAATTGACTTAAGCTACTCTTCGCCTGAGGCGAGGCCGCCTTGTCATAGATCCTCAACATCACATCGACGGGAACTCGCTTAAGAAACGGTGCTAGGTCCTGTAAGTCTTCTTTCGGATAGCGCAACTCCGCTAGTCTCATGCCATGACTGTTCAGACATGTGAATGGATATTTCTCTGTATCAACCACTCGGAACCCTTGTCGGTCTAGCTCATGGTTGATCTCTAGGTATAGCCTAGGGAGCGTCGTAATGATGGGCACCTGGTGAGCCTGCCCTACTTCTATAGCACTCTTGACGAGGATCCCCAAAACCAGGGGGTCTGGTTGCATTGTTGACAGGATTATGTCCCGTAGCTCTGTTGATAGATTGACGGTTAGCAATGATAGGGAATATTTATTAGGGGGGGATCTACCGATGACATCGCCCTGGAATTGGGCAAACCGCTTGTTTCTCAGCGCTTTCGCGGTCTCAATGTACCATGCCTGACGACGGTGGGCTTCATAAGGAGTCTCGTTGCGTAACATGTGGTTCAGGAAGTTATGATGGTCTCGGCTCGGGTCCATGAACTCTTCATTGACAGGTTCGCCAAGTAGCTGGTTATTCCATACACTCAGCCATGCAAGCCCGTGTATATAAGGACTATTCGGCCCGGTTACTACTAAGAGATGAACTTTCTCATTGCCCTTTTCCTTTATTATCACCCTCTTGATACCCTCGATCTCCAATGGCGTGCTTTGACTTGGTTGGTACGGTAAGAACGGCGTAGAGCTGGGAAGCAATGATCTGTGGATCTGGTCATAGGGACTGAATCGAGCGTTGTGCGAAATCCAAGAAGCAAGATCAGTGATTTGGGGTTCTTCCAATTCGGCCAGTTTTATCTCCCTTATGCAGTACTGGACCGAAGCTGGTGCGGACATTTTATGTTTGTGCAACTGTATGCTTTTGATGTGGTGGGATGTTGCGATTCTGATATTTGTGGTAAGAGTTTGAGGTTGGAAGGACAGCTTTTTAAATAGTAAATCTTAGGACAATATGACTCCTAACTCTTCATCACATGCCTTATCACCTCGTTGTGAGGTTGTTAGGTAGTCACTGGGACCGGCCTTAGACCATACGTCCCCATGAGGCACGATATTCACTTGTTTCCGCTGGAAACTTTGGTATTTTCCATCCGAACCCATCCAACTTTGAGTCAACTCTTCCTCACTAGGTACCTAAATATTTTAGCAAATTTCTACACAGTTTTGATTCAACGTTAATTAACTGGGATGATTTCCCATACCCATCTAATTATACTATGTGAACATGGCATAGTCTTTCGCTGGTAGATGAAAGGTAACTATGTAGGTAGTCAATCAATCTGGTTTGTTGCGATACGGAGTAGATTCAAATTTTTGGAGGGTGCTTCGGTTATACAATGCGACGGGAGGAGCTTTAGGATTTAGGACCGTTCCACCTTGTCACGACATTATTCTGTGTGCGATATTACTAATGACTGTAAATGAGAAACTGATGTAAAACATAAAGTCAGATCTGTCAGCTGTGTATTTATTAGACGAGTGAATTGAACAAAATCTTAAGCCTCTGAATCTTTAGGGAAACCCCTAAACGAGATGATCGTGCTAAGGTTCCTCTCAACGGATCTCCAACCCCCTGTAAAGCCCGTAAATGCGGGACTTCCCGCGCACCCACCCGCCGTAGTCCCCCATTTTAAAACAATCCATCCTTTGTGTTCGCCGACTAAGAATTCCACCGACGTCACGACTTTACAAAAACATTTCTGACTTTGCAGCGATGCAGGAGTATATAACACGTGCCCCCATTTTGAACACACCGTGACACACCTATTAACACACAACTCCATTTTCCTGCTCCAAACCCCGTCTCCGTCTCCGCAATGGCATCCGGTCTGCTGCAAAAGCTGCTCCACCTAACCAACTTCCGCAGCCCCTTGCTGCGAACGGCGGTCCCCGGCGTCGCAGCAGCCTTCGCGCTGCAGGCGGCCGTAGCGGTGCCTTCCATCCTCGCGCAGTCGGAGCGCTTCTACGACGCCTCGGGGTCCGTGACCTTCCTGTCCGTGACCCTGCTGAGCCTGTACCTGCCGAGCCTGCGCACCCGCGCCGCCGCCGCGCTGGCCGGCCTGCCGAAGCCGCCGTTGCCTAGCCTGCTGGGCGCGTTTACGGGAGGCGCTGGGGCCTTCCACTGGCGCCAGGTGGTGCTGAGCGCCGCTGTGGTCTTTTGGTCTGTTAGATGTACGGCTCCTATTTCTTATTGTGTTTCACGTAATCCGTATTTCACGTATATGCCTACCTACCTGCATATCTCTATAGGTACTACCTAGCTACCTATACTATCCCGTAATTGTGTAAAAGAGAGGAGTAGACAATACTAAGCAAGAGAACACCATGACTAATCCGCGTTACAAGTGGGCACATACCTCTTCCGGCGCATCCTGCACGAAGGGCAGGACTCGCGCTTCGACCGGATCCGGGGCTCGCCGGCGCGGTTCAGCGGCGCGTTCGTCGGGCAAGCGGTGTGGGTATCGCTGTGCCTAGCGCCCGTAATCGCCATCAACGCGGCGCCGCCCGCGGCCCTCGCCGCCGTGTCGCTAGGCGCGGCCGACGTGCTCGGGCTCGCGCTGTTCGCCGGCGGCTTCGCCTTCGAGATCGTCGCCGATCGCCAGAAGGGCCGCTGGCTGCGCCGCCGCAAGGACAAGCTGCATGACGAGCCGTTCATGACCGGGGGCTTGTGGAGCAGGAGGTGAGCGAGCGCCTATCCGTGATTTTGACAACGCAGCAACGGTGATTGTTATTAGTAGCTAACTTGGGAGTAACTAGCCAATTTCCGAACTACTTCGGAGAGTGCGCGCTGTGGACGGGTCTTGCCACTGCGGCTGCCGGCGTGCTCTTAACCCGCCCAGTTCAGGTTGGACTCGGGTTCTCGGGTGGTTTGGCGGGAAGGCTGGTGACTCTGGCGCTCTCGGCTGCGAGCCCGGCATTTGTAAGCTTCCTGTTGGTAAAAGTGACGGGTGTGGCTCTGAGCGAGAAGAAATACGATGCCAAGTATGGCCATCGTAAGGACTACCAAGAGTGGAAGCAGAATACTCCTAGATTCTTCCCTAAGCTCTTCTAGTAAGCATCCCCGAAGCACGATGCACAGTAGATTAGTCAAGCCATCAAAGTCACTGCGAATTAAATGTAGTTACGGGTTTAACGGATTGTCTTGCGTGATGATACCTATCTAATATATCAAAATCGACATTTTGCTAGGATGCGCCTATTGCTCCATTACCCATGCCTCAGCGCCAAGGAAGCGGATCCAAAACTCAATTTAATGAATCATTTGTAGAAGCCCTTGACTTTCTCGACTTCGTCATAACTACCCAAATAGATACCAGATCGATCATGAATGTGTTCCGGCACGACCTCGAGCATCCGGTTCATATTGCTATCGAGAGCTTGACCGCCGGCTAAAGGGCTGTTAGTCTGTATCTGCATATGATATGATGTGAGTATTAAGATGATAACTTACCATTTTCAAAAACCATAGCCATTGGCGCACACTCGTATAAAATCCGTAGCTTGCCCTTTGGGCTCTTCTTATCGGCTGGATAAGCGAAGATACCGCCGTACAACAGCGTTCGATACGCATCAGCAACCATGCTACCGATATATCTAGCGCTGTAGGGTTTTCCATTGCCTTGCGGGAACTTGAGAGAGTTGAAGTATTCTTTCGTGTGGTCTTCCCAATACAGCGAATTTCCTTCGTTGACAGAGTAAATGGCTCGCTTTGTCGGGATCCGCATGTTCGGGTGGGTTAAGATGAACTCGCCGAACGAGTTATCTAACGTAAAACCGTTGACGGTACCGCCTTTCATGGTGATTACGAGTTGGGCCGACGCGCCGTACATGGTGAACCCTGCAGCAAGCAGCTCGGTTCCTGGTTTTAGAATGTCCTCCTTAGTACCAGTTGAGTCCTCGGCCAATTTGTGAACACCAAAGATCGTTCCAACGGATACACCGGCATCCAAGTTGGAGCTACCGTCGATAGGATCGCAAGCCACGGCATATCGCGCCCCAGTATGGTCCTTGAAGTATATGACTTCCTCTTCTTCCTCCGATACCAGTAGTGCACACTTGCCCGACGATCGCATAGCTGCTATGAAAAGGTCATTGCCGATTACGTCGAGTTTCTTCTGGTCATCACCCGTTGCGTTGGACTGTCCGGCAAGACCGGTCAAGTTTACAAGGGTCGCTCGTCGGATGTAATGGGAGATAGCTTTGAAGGAGAATTGGAGGGCATGGCATAATAATCTAGTTTTGGTGGTATTAGCCGTGTTTTCCCTATAGTGCATTGACAAGCTAAAACTTACGTGAAATCACCGGTTGCCTCTTTGTGCTTCACCTGTTCTTCTGTGAGGAAGCGAGTCAAGGTAACAATGTTTGTGTTGATAGTGGGCGACTCTGAAGGGGGTAAATCGCTGCTACTGCCGTTTGTCGCCATTATGTCTGGAGAATGTACAGGAGAACTGGGCATCAGGAAGAAAAAGAAGCGGTAGACAAAGAGGGAAGCAGGAAGGGGGTTAGGTAGATTTACTTTAATAACAATTACGGGGAAATGGAGAGAGAGATGGTCTGTGAGTACCCAAGTAATGAGGAAGGTGATATGATAAGGATACCATAGGTAGGTGTGTGTATCAATAGGCTAACCTCCGGCAAGTTATCGTGAGCAATGTCGAACGAAAAGATTGGTGACAGTATAAATATATGCCGAGGGGATAGCTGGAAGCTTATAAAGAGCTGAGCCGTCTGGGTGTGTCTCAAGCATCTTTGTTCGTCTCCACATGCTGCATAGGTACTTACACATCCTTACACCTCCTTCTCCCCAACTGGCTTGCTCGGTGTTGCGGGTATCAACAGCACTATGACATACGGCATCAAGCGGCGAGATTCCGAGGAGCCAATCTAGATCCAGATCCAAAGCTCCATAGCCGGCCGAGGGGAAATGTGGGTTAGGGAAATGCTAGGAGGGCTATAAAAGAGGATTTTTCGGGTCATGGCATTTAAGCCGCTGTCGATTATACCGAGGCGGGAGATGCCGGCGAGCTCGGGCGCAAAACGTTACTAGCTACTAGCTACGGAATACCCGGGCTTACTGATTCGTTTGGCGCTCTCCATGTTGCTCTCCATGTGACACAACATGCCTCTAGGAACCTACAACTATCCGGTGGTTATTTAGTATGTTTTGGTGGTTCCAATAACATGGGATGGAGCTCAAAAATCCTAATTGAGGTGTGATGTAATGCTTCAAAATGATTGGATCAATATGTAGCTGTGGAAAAAATGAGGTAAGGAAGAAAAGAATTAACATAGAAATGATGTAGATGAGGGGTAAAGGGGGAGCTTTAAAGCTAGGACCACTTGGAAGACAGAGAGGTACTTTAGCAACCGGGGCAGCCGGGGCAGCCATGGTTAATCCGCTCTATCCGGATTATTAATATACCTTTCCGACATGTCGCCGGGGCATTGGACCTGCAGATATGCCCCACTCCGCGTGAAGCTTGGGATCTAAAACTTTTTTTTTCCTCGCCAACATTCATTGCACATTTTCTCTTCTTCACATGAACAAAACAATGCGATTTTGAATACAAATGTAAGTGCCCAGAGATTTCTTTCGTCTCCCTTTCAATGATGACAACACATACCATTTACAAACTAGAGTCTTTGACCAATTGGAATGAAACGACAGTTTTTGCACGTCAGTCTGAACGGAAAACTTCGATTCCAAATTTGTTGACCTTCTGGAGCTTCATTTTACTAATTCGAAGCCAGGTTCTACGCCCTCACGACATAAACACAACTCATCGCAGTCATGATTTAACCAGCTCTTCTCCAGGTGCAATTTTAATTGGTATGTTCATCCTCCATTTTCATATTACCTTCCTTCACTTTTATGATGATTCTTCTATGCATTTGCATAGCTGGAAATTACCGTCCGAAGCAAATGCTCTTGACGAAAAAAACTGGCTGTTGTCTGATAATATCTATTACTACACGGTGTCTGTAAATTCAATCCTGGTGAAGCTACTAACACTATGTATAGTGACCATGGTCAATTTCTGAATGGTACGCGATCCTTCCGAGTCAAACTTTTATCTCTCCAATATGATGAAGCGGCACTGGGCTCCGAACATAATTCACATGAGTCGATACGCCATCTCGTGGCAGGCCTAGAAAACCTCGCCCACTGATTATGCCTCACACGCCTCAGCTTTTTTACTTCATTTAGCGACACCCTCGCTAATACCGAATTCTGAAAATAGTGCTATGGTATTGATGTCTTCATCTTTTGACCTCATACTGGATACCATTTGAAACCGGATGCTTGAAGTCAAGGTAAGCAAATTTTTCATTTAGTATCACAAACCAATATGTACCTGATGAACATAGATGACGAGTCTGATTCGGGTTACCGTTGTAGACAACCTTTTTTACTACCATTCATGCATTTTCTGATCACCAATCCATATATATCCTTACTGTTAGCCCACCTGGTTGAGTTTCTCTTCTGACAGTTATGACAGTTACAATCTACAACACGGTACATGGTACATTGTTATTCGTGCACATCTGGTTAGTACCACTTTCATTTTCGGAAGCCCAGGATACCATTGCAAAATGATGATTTGACGTAAAAATTGACAAGCATATGTCAGAGCTTCACGGCGTTGATGACTCCAGTCATGTCTGACTGCAGTGGAACAGGATCCTTCCAATCCCTTTCATCGAGCAGTGCCTCAGCTAACCAGCTGAACCAGTGGCCAATTCAGAGTATAACTATATCCAATATCAGCCCTTGGAATTATAAGGTAAGAAACCCTCAACCCTCAATTGCCCTTTGTTCCCTACAATGATGAATCAATATTCACGACGGTCAACATAGCTCGACATAGCATTGATGATATTGCCTTTGACAAGGCTTTAGATCTGAAATAGGATCTTTAACCTCATTTTATTTTTACTCGTAGTCTTGTACTGCGCTAACACGCTCTATAGAACATACCTAGAACTCCATGAACACAAATGCCGTACTTCGCCTACGCATAATCTCCTTATATGAAGACCTATGGTGAGTAGTAGGTAAGTCATTTCATTTTGATACGTGCCTGTTGGGATATGGCCTGGAAAAATCTATGAGACTAGAGAAAATATTGCATAAGAGTCTGCCTTAGACCTCTCAAGATAAACCAAGGGAAGCGTAACTAAATAATGCAACTTCCATGATGACGGCCACCTTGATAGAAATAGCTACGTAGTCATAAGCAATATATGTATCAATATCATGAGCATAGTTCCCATACCCTGATTAGTGCTATGACTACAATATCCTAGTTAAATATTTTTGAAAACTACCAAAAACCCTTCGCTACTTAGGTACAGTTATTTGCTAAATACAGGCAAGTTACAGGTACGGCTTCTCTGATGAGTCATGCCGTCCCAGGGGTATATACGGCCTCACCCAGCGTTAGTATCACAAAACCACTACATAACCAGCATAGCAACCGCAGCACCACCGCCAACAGCCAACCGCAAGTCGACATCGAACCCTCGCCTCGGACCCGCCGCACTCGACGGCGTAGCCGTGGCGGTGAACAACCCCGTGAGCTGGACCGTAGTGGTGGAAGTCGTGACGACGGTCGAAGGAGCGGGCGTCGAGGCCGTGGAGCCGGTCTGCAGCGCGCCGTTGACGGTGAAGCCCTTGTTGTTCAAGATCACGCTCTGCTGCTCGTCGCTGCAGCTGCCGGGGACGTCGCGCAGCCAGCAGGTCTGCTCGGGGCTGGCGGGCAGGCTCAGGGCGCTGGCGGCGTTGGCGGGGCCGGTGGTGTTGTAGCGGGACAGGTCGACGTTCTCGCCGGTGGAGACGCTGTCGCCGCGGATGACGCGCGCGAAGATCTCGAAGGCGGTGGCGGGCTGGTAGGCCGGCACGAAGTGCCCCGCCTGGTACACGCGGCTGAAGGACAGGTTGCCGAACTGGCGCACGGCGCCGCCGATGTAGGTGTCGTTGACGATGACGGGGGCGTAGCCGGCGGCTGGGAAGGCGGTGGAGTAGGCGCTAGAGGAGGAGGCGGCGGCGGCGAGGGCGAGCGAGACGGCCTCGCCGCCCAGCCAGTTGCAGATGTAGTCGCGGTCGCCGTAGATCAGGCCCACGCGCACGCCGGCGTCGAGGAGCGCGGCGAGCTTGGGCACCATGGCCTCGCGCTCGTAGTCGCCGGTGGCGGCGAAGGCGGCGGCCACGCGGGCGTTGGTCTCGGTGTAGTTCAGGCTCGTGCCGACGGCGGCCTGGAAGGCGGCCGTGTTCACATACTCGAGATAGCGGCGGGGCGGGAACGAGTCCGGGATGACGGCGGAGATGTCGTACAGGCTGCGGCCGGCGTCCGAGTAGGGCAGCATGACGTTGTTGGTGCAGCTCGTGTAGGCGGACTCGCACATGCTGTTCACGTCCGAGACCGACCCGGTGTTGTTCGGGTCCTGGCCGGCGACGGCGGCGCGGCATTGGTTGATCAGGTCGCGACACCCGCCGCTGGTGTAGAAGCTGGCGTTGGCCGCGTGCGCTCGGACGGAGTTGATGGCTGTAAATCCGTACGGGTTATTGGTTGCCATGACGGGGTAGTACGGCGCTTGGATTAGGTCGTCGACGCAGCCGTTTACAATGCCGAGCGAGGCGAGACGGATCTCTACTGTGGTGGCATTGGACATGGTGCCGTTACTTCGGGCGGTATTCATCTCCTCCCACTTGCTCACGAACGCAGGCCCATATTTTCCTCCGTAGGATTCGGAGAAGAGGTTAACGCCCAAGACGTTGTCTTTCGGAGGGTTCAGCTCTGGGAAAGCACTGAAGAACCCCTGGAGCATGTGCCATATAGCGACAGCTGCCGTTTCGGTCGTGTTGGCAGTATTGCTAGAGTTCATGGAGCTGAATGTGCCATTGAGAAAGGCGGTGGGAGGAATAGAGCTCGGCCTATCCGAGGGCGGGATATAGATGTTATTGGTGAGTAAATCGATGGAGCCGTTCGTAGGCACATCGTATGAAAAGCCGACTTGGTTCGGCTGGTCGATAAATAGCATATTCGAAGCCCTATCCCAACCCCACTCCCGCGCTATGGTAGTGAACTCGTCCGTGCCATCGTCGACTACCTCGCAAGGCCCCGTCTCGGTGAAAAAGCCGAACATGGAACTCGACCCTGGACCGCCATTGAGCCAGATGGTCAGGCTAGAGTTGGCCTGCGGGTCCCGCGCGCCGACAAACCAGAAGAAAGTGTTCGTGGGGAAATCGCCTGGAACGCTTACCCAGCCGGTGTACTGGGTCTGCGACTCGAACGCGGTGTTGCAGGCTCCATCGGGGACCTTATAGCTGATCTTGATACTAGGATCAATCGGAGAGGCAATTGTCGTCAAGTTCAGATGCCCGGACGTCGCGTTCGGGAATTGTCCGTTGGCGAAGCACGACAGCGTTGTGGCAGCAACTAGAACTGCATCGATGCAGTTAAATCGCATTATCGCCGTGTGACAGTCATCATTCTTGTTTGCGACTGGCGCCCGGCCCTAGGTATATAGGGGGAACAAATGCTACGAGGACGAAAGCGAGGGAACGAAGAGAGCAAAAGACGAAAACTTGGTTTAAGAAGATATAAAAAGCCAATTCAAGTACCCAATGTCTTCAAAGTTAGTGTACGAAATATGATGTAGTAGGGAAGTTCGGTGCTCACGATGGCACATTTTGTGGAGATTGAAGTGGCTCGATAATGCGCTAGTTTCGGGTACCTTGCATTAACTACATCGGTTATCTGGTTACACTGGATATATGTATGTCTCCTATTGGTGTAACAAGAGAATTCTTTAACAGAAAATCAAGATGCTTCATAAAATTCAACCTCAGCATGATCTTTCGAAGAGTTTTGATACTAACTTCCTAGCTTCCTAAGCTTAGTTGACATACTTCATACTTAGATGGTTTTAAGCAATGATGAACCTGTCACCGAAACCGTTTTCTATCAGTGGACCCCCTCATTAAAGAGAACAAGCTAAACGCGACGACATGCATCGGGTGTACGCTAATTCTTCAGCTCGTCTGCGGCTGAGTGTAGACCGAAATTTACGATAACTACGGCCTTTTGAATTTTCTCTAGTATTCCTATTTCTAAAGGAATTCTGGCAATATTTCCCCGTCCATAGGGCGTGTGTCCTGGGAAAAGGAGTAAAAATGTCTTCGACAGACTCAGGCTACTCGGCCACCGACATCATCACGTACATTGGTGTGCCTCTAGCCGTGCTTGGCGTTCTGCCAATTCTGTACAACACCGTCGCGACGCTAGCTGCCCTGTCTAAGATCAAGCGCATGCTTCGTCATGGTCGGCTAACGGCCCTGACTCGCAGCGACGTTGTGAACCGAGTCATCGAAGTAGAATTGCCGCGATACGCCGTTACCCCATGTGATCGCTTTGCGGAAACGGAGCTGTACTGGAAGCCGGCGCGACAACCGAGCTTTATTCCCGGAGGATCGTGGACGAATTTCAACTGGCAGGCTCGTGCCATCGGCGCCAAGACCCAGCGCGTCGAGTACGCCGACCAGCTCCGCCAGCCTCAGGTAGATGTCGCGTTTGACCAGCTTGTTGCCTACCTCCTTGATCTAGGCGCGGTTCCCGAAGCCCATGGCTGGAAGCTGTTGCGCTCGACGGGGTTGTGGACCCCGACGGGTTGCTCGTTGATGAAATCGCCCGATGGCTTCCACGATGCTTTGACTATAGCCTCTTTAGATGACTCTGACGGACATCTATCTTTGAAAGCGAACTGGTCGCTGGGCTGGACAACTCGGAACTTCTCTTCATTGCCTCCCTATTGGATAAAACTTCCTCCTCCGCCAATAATAGAACCAACAGATGTCACTGAGCCCACTGAGCCCGTTGAACCCGTTGAACCCGTTGAACCAGCAGAAGGAACATCCACATCTCTAGAAGAGCCTCAAGCGGAGGATGAAGGAAAGGTCACCGAGGAGAAAGAACAAAATAGCTTGCGCAAGCAATCCCTAGATTCGATTCAGAAACAGGCAGAGAAGAATGCGCATACCACCATCACATGCCAGATATCCGTTGAAGGCCTGATGTCCGCCATGAGCCAGGAGGATGGGGCCATCTTTTCATCAGCAAACCTTCATAGCCTTTACATCGAGCACCTTCGGGTCCGCTCCAATAAGAATGACGGTGTATGGTTTGCAAGTGTAGCGACCGCATATGGAACTACTAGCCAGACCGTGCTATGGAACTACAAGGTCCCCGACGAGATCCTCAACTTCGCCAGGCGGGACACCGTGCCGTGCGGCGTCCTCGTTGTTCTGGATATTGTGGACGAGGCCCAGACGCCCGAATGGACCACGAATTATGACGCTGCAGAAGAAGACCGCGAGCTATTCTTTCGACGCAGCAGGGAACGACATGACTCGATAACCGCCGAAGCGCGGATGCAACCGGCCCAAAGGGAGGCTGCTGCCCGAGATAGAATGTATAGGGAGATGAACCAGAGGATGCAAGACAGTCAGTGAACCATAACAACCTATTATATTTTGTGATGATGCTTATATATCCACAGTGCGCGACCGCCAGCGATTAGAGTACCAACGTCGTGAAGCCCGCACGTCCGAGGCGCTCCAGAGCCCGAAGTGGGACACCAAGCTCGTCGCGGAGCATAATCTTCGCTGGCTCAGACAGAGAAAACAGCCTACTACTGTCGGTATCAGTATCGACCCCTCACTAGCTCCTAGGGACATAGTCGGCATGTTACTGCACCGGATGGTTCTCGATGGCGAGTTTGCCTCTTCGATCTACAAAGTACTAGATGTGTGGAAAGCCTGGGCGGACAATGGGGGCATGAGGAGGTCCGATTTGGACACCCTACGAGATAAGCAGGAACTCTTCGCTTTGGCCAGTCTTCTAGTCGCGCTAGTTAGAGATACTGCTACGGCTCACGAGGGCACACTTTCTCTGGATCTGCAGGAGTGCCTGCGGATATGGAAGACTGTAAGGCTGGGTTGATGATTGTATCGGAAACTAGGTAGATATATATACCTGTCTAAATGTATTATGTAGGTGCTTTAGATAGAGCGTGCAGAGTGGCTGTGCTCTGTTCAAACATATCATATGCACGTTCTAAGGTAGCCCATCACACATAAATGAGCACCTATTGAATGAAGAAAGTTGTGGAATCCATGATATCCTCGCAGTATAATTCATCCACCATCTCACCGCTCATGATGCCGCTCACATACGACGCGCCTACCAGGGAATGAGTTGATCTTTCTCCATCGGCTATTTGTACAGTCTCTGATTCCGGGCGCATTACGAATGGAACCGGAGATCCGAAGAGGATGGCGATAACATCCCCCCTACGACTATCAGGGACACAGGTGCCCACAAACCCACTTGTCGAGGTGAAAAATGACTTCATGCCGATATTTGACTTAAGACATTTTATATACTCGTTTTCTTGATCATGGCTCGTTTCAGTCTCCCCGTCATCTCTATCAGCAACGCCGTCCAGGAGGCTCCGGTACATCGCCTCATAGGATATCGGAGCCGGGTCGTAGCCTGAATTGAGACGTTTATTTGATATCAATGCTCTCCACAAAGGCTCCTTGTTCTTAAAAAGCTCCACGTGAGGCCTCACCGAGGGGCTGAGTTTACAGGGCCGCCGTCTAGCAGTTTCAGCAAGAGATTCGAAATGAGCGAGCCGATTGAGGTGTGAGTCGAGGGACAGCCCAATGGCCACCACGTCTTCGATGATGTCAACGAAGAGTCCTTCTACTTGTAGCGTCCGTTTGTCGCCCAATCGCTTCCCGTTGTTGCAATCCGCTCCGGGCCCTGAAACGCTAATGCCGGCTGGCGGATGGAATAAGATACCGGATGGCTTTATTGCCTTTTTGGCGACCTGCCTAGAGAAATCTGGGACCCAGGACGGAAGAGTAGGCTGCGGAGTGGTCGGTGGTAAACTGGGGATATGAGGAGCGGAAGCCGAAATCCCCGGCAGGAACATGCCCGACAGGAAGTACGGGCCTTCCCCCTGGGCGAAGATATGAGCCATGGCATCCGTGTAGACTGCAGCAGTCGGTTTGCGATAGTCTACTTCGATCGAGTTATCGGAACTATGGGGATCAAGTGTGTCGGTGTTCAAGAGGCCAAGGAGCGCGTAAACCCTATCTCTCGGGTCCGTGGCTTCGGAGGTTCTTGAGATCAACAATAAGTTCCGCAAGCTATAGCCGCCTTTAGATCTCATCGCTTTGTAGAGGTCGTGAAGAACGTCGATTTTCCACTTTGCAGTAATTTCAATGTCCTCTTCTCTCTCCCAAAAAGGGTCGCTGGACTCTTCTGTTGAATTAATCCCTAATGTATCCTGATCATCGTTGCCTGGCTTCTTGTGTCGCACCATGCCGATCTCAGTAAATATTTTTCTAGACACAAACTCGGAAGCCTTCATGAAGGTTGACCAGGTTACAAACTTGCGCCCGCATACAAGCAGCGGATCTTCCCTAGCCATCGCTAACTCCTGGATAATCCAGACGCGCGAAAACCAGGAACGTCGATCTGCCAGCTCAATTAAGAAGCGGCTGTATAGGCGCATTGCATCTAAGAGTTCTTTGTCCTGGTCGTCACCTCGGCGGTGGTTTTGCGCAGCGAGCACCGGGATCGCATCAAACACAAGGCTACTCTCGTCGTCTTCCTCTCCGAGCCATATGATCACTTGTTTGGCCGATGCGTAGATGTCCCGCATCATGGAAACCTGCTGTTTTCGCTCGTCTAAGTCTGCCTGGTTGATACATACGGCATCTACCCATAGCGTGATCGGACCAGCTGCTCCAAGGAGAGAGCGCAGATAACGCAGAGCTGTAAGTAAGTTTGTTGTCACCGGAAAACCATGTCCATTGATGTCGATAGTATTTCCCGGAATGTTTGCACTGGTAGGGTCGCCCCATACGTACGAAAGAGCATTATAGACGGGATTGACGTCGAGACTTTGGGTGCCTATACTGACTCGAAGCGGCTCTTCGAAACCGCCAGACAGAAGAGTGAGGACCCGAATTTCCCGAAGATTTGGGTTGAGCGCGCTATAATCAAACCCCTTTGAAGGCATACCTTAGTTTCCATTTAGGTCTACAATGACCTACTGAGATAGTGTTGCCATTCATAGTTATGAGTTTATAATCGCACTGAGTGCGTATATGATCTATACAGATTCATGATGCCCTATCTTTTGGTACACTTACTAGACGCCACCCCGCAGCTGAAAACAAGGTGCGTTAGCTGATGGCTGCATTTCGTAGGTTCCATGGGCCTTGGAAGGGCCCTAGTCGCCTTTCAGCAACTCGCCTAATCGTTAAGGCGGCCAAGCCTGTACGATAGTGCGCCGCGGCAGGGATTATGGTGAATGTATTTACTTTAACCAAGAGTCCGAATGAATTGTTGGCATCATTGTATTCAACACTAGACCCAGACCAAAATCTCTGATCTCGGCAAGATAGCGCTGCGACATTAGGGAGCCATGAGCGTGGTGGACGAGAGACTCGACATCTACGGCATACAAGGGCTGAAGGTTACGGACTTGAGTACCTATTGTGCTAGGAAATGTTGCGACGAATAGCTGTACCTAGGCGAGAATCTTGAACTCGTTAGAGCCGATCGAAGCGCCTGGTGGGAGGTGGTAGGTACTTAGATAACCTATTGCTTTTTGAAAGCCTCTGCCTCCTCCGTAAGAGACCTATCAGAGTGCCGAGACATCGTATCCCTGGAAATTCGTGAATGTAGAGGTACTACTATCTCGTCTCCGATTAGAATAATTTTATCATCAAATTGTCCTGAGCAATAGGCCGTGCCTGACGCTCGGTGTATCAGCTGACAGCCAGCACAAGAACTGGTATGCAGAAGGAACGGGATTAGAACTAAAGAGATCGTCTGATTACTGTGAAGTATGCTCAGCAGATATATGTCTCGGCTCCTATGCCGGCATGAGACCTGGGGAAAGTCAGCACTAGGCATTTGTCATCACATGCCATCGGTCTTGGCATATCGAACCAAGAATTCGCAATTCAAAAGGAATGGGCAAGACATACTTTCATCTTGTTACCGAGTGTATCGTTAATATTGTTGTCAGGATAGTTCAACGATAATCCCGGGAGGATGGTTGCAACTTTTAGCCGCATCAACGATCAAAATTTATGGTTGTATCTCAACCAAGTATTAACCTGCAAGTATGAGGTTATTCAAGCCCCTAGATATATACATTAAATTAACGAAGACACGAACGCCGTCCCTATGCAAAATAAGCCCCTCGTCTCCAATTGCTAGTTCCTAGAGGTACCCAGGCATGTACACGATTATCCCATCCCAGCAACGAACCCCCCTCTACCGCGTGTATCCCCCCCGTTTGACGGTTAGATCGGCGTGCCCTTGACGAGGAAGGGATGCGCCTCGGTGTTGAAGACCCAGGTGTTGTCGTGGTCGGCGCTGACCTGCCAGACGGCGTCGTCGGCCTGGATCAGGTAGCTGTACTTGAGGACCTCGGCGAACCAGAAGCTCTCCTGGAAGTCGTCGAAGCTGCCGCCGCCGGGGGCGTTGACGTCGCTGATGGAGCTGTAGCCGACGCCGGCGCTGCACGTGGCGTTGATGTTGAGGAAGGCCTCCCACGCCCAGTCCTGGTACATGGTGTCGCCCGTCGCGCGGTACGCGTAGTAGAAGCTCTCCATCACCTCCGGCCGCAGCACGTAGTCCCCGCCGCCCGACGGGATCCAGAAGCCCGCCGTCGCGTAGAAGTCCGACGCGTCCGAGGGCGGCGCCCCGTTGTTGCTCGCGTTGGTTGGCAGCTTGCTGTCTTGCCAGTAGAACACCTCCGGCCCGATGCCGGTAACCGTCGAGATGTACGTGTCGTGACACGCGGCCACGAGGTCCAGGCCGAACTGCAGGTACTCGTCGTTGTCCAACGTAAGACCGCCGAGGATGAAGTTTCCTCCGTCGAAACACGCGAGATGCGTTGATACGAACTCGAGCTGCTCATATCCGTTGTAGGCAGCAAGGAATGTTAAGTCCGGGCGGGTCGTGGGGTTAGATGCCAAGTACTTGATGCTAGAGTCGACGGCGGCAATCCAGCGGTCCTTGTAGGCACCAAAGCGGTCCTGGTCGTAAACGTACATCTTGATCAGGTACTCGTAGAATGAGTCGGTTCCACCGTTCCAGCCGCCGCTGGAATCCGCGAAGGTTCCGTCCGCGATATTTACATCGGTTCCGAGCAACCCAGGGTACGGCTCACCCACGTCCGGGTTCACCACGTTGAGAAGGTATTCTTCAGCCTTCTGCGTTAATTGCGCGTACTTGTCATCTCCGGTAATGTCACTCAAGTGAGTCCACTCAAGCACAAGGGTGCCAATTGTGGCGATGCCGTTGGTAGTGTCACCACCGACTTGGTACCCGCCTGAGCCATAGTTCAGCGTGTTGATGGGAATTCCACTAGGAGTATCGAAAGTCACGCTGAGAATATCGGCAAGGTTGATGGCTTGCTCGAGAATCCTATCTACGGAAGCCTGGTCCTGTGCGTAGTCCTTCAGGGGTCCAGTCAAGAAATCATATGCTAGAAGATTGAGTGAGCTAACAGTGAAAATATCTCTCTTTCTCGTTGTGCTCACCTGAGAGAAGACCTCCTAGGTAACGGATTGTTGTTTCGAAAAGAGAAACACTCGTGGATTCCGGAGCGGTGGCATTAAAGTTGATAGACCCGATATGCTCAACGATCTGGTTAATAGCGTCCTGATTTCCCATAACCAAGGCCGTAGAGATGGCGTCAACCGCACTGGCTCCCCATCCGTTCCTATCATTCAAGTTAATAGATGTTATAAGCATTTTCTACGGTGTTTACACACCGGTCGTTCTGATAAGATTTTGAAATGGGCAATAACGTGTCATTAGGGAACGCGTATTGATAGTAACCATCCCAAGAACGCTGGAAGGTCGCCTTCACAGCATCGGCTCTATCAGGGTGTGACACATAAGAGGGCGCGTTCTGGTAGGACTGGGCCAAAACTTGCGAGGCGCCACCTAGAACGGTGGCAGCCCATTTCGAGTTCACCATGATTTAGAGAATGTGTAGTGGTTTAGTTACTAAAGCCACTTTGAAACGACGACAGGATGGGATTAACCTGTTGACCGAGCCTTATTAAACTTCAAATGGCTGAACGTAGAAAGAAGAACGAGAGACAACGAAAGGGAACAGGCCCGAGTCTTATAGAACCGAGTCCTTGCGTTACGGTATGTGACCCCGGTGACAATCTACAGAAGGTGGATTCTCCCACTACCACTCGCATAGCTCATCTTCCCCGAACAAACCGAATTCATGATCTATTATTATGACAGGGGTTCCAATGCCGGGATGGGTATGTGTGGCTTGGTAGCTTAAACTAACTGCGTAACCCTTGGCTTGCAGACTGTCAATATGGCAAAGTGGTCGTTGCGGCTCGCGAGTTTATTGGGGGGGACGCGGGTCAAATCTCTGGCGCGTACATCCGTCCACCGTCCAACAAGACATAGAGGCAAGCTAAGGGATGGTGCAATGCAACTCTGATGATCACAGAGCCAAAGCACGCGGATCCCAAGTCTCACTCGGGACAACACCATGTGGCACGGATTGCACATCAGGAAAGCGTTAATAGCTCATATGATGGCATCTTGATGAGTCCTGGGCAAACTAAAGCTCGTCTGGCGAAGAGGGAAACGTTACAAGCCGATTATCCAGGGCGATATCCACTAGTCGAGTCTTCGAGGCAATAGACATGTTGACGGATAGCGATAAATAGTGGATGTATGACCTTCCGAAAGGAGAAGGAGATCGGCAGAACCGAGATACCTACTTATCCAAAGAAGCAGGATATGTATTAGAAAGAGGGGGGTGTCAGTGAATAGCGGACCGTAATAAAATGACAAAGCTATGAGTTACTATGTATGAAATCCGAGCTTCCAAGTTCCAATGTCTTGTGACCAAGACACAAACAGACGAGATAGATGCCCTGGCACGGATTGGACGGGAATACTGTGACGGTGCGTCTAAGCCTAGACTATTTCTGTACTATGAGGTAAGGGTAGGGATGTGCATTACCAAGGCACGCATCAAGGCACGCACCTAGATATGTACGTATATGTACGTGCGGAATGTCTACCAGAGCCTTGTTGCCTTGTTGAGCAAGCTAAGGTAAGGAATGTGAGCAAGCTCGCAGGCTTGGTAATGTTGTAAATGATGGTACAACACATAGTACGATGCTAAAATAAAAAGGGGGGCAAGGGGCTTGCTAAAGGAGGGTACCTTGTGGGATAATCCAACGTTACTGGCTAAGTTCCTGAGCCTTTGACATTCCCACTTTCCCCCCGCGCCACAAGACCCCAACTATTATAATTTAAGTTCCGGTACCTTACCCCAATCCAACGACTAGAGCACGGGAAGTAAGAATTAACTTAGCCCTTATCTAAGCTTATTGTGCGGGGAATCCATGTGAAAAAAAGTAAAGGCACCGAAATTGAGGCTTCGGCTACTCGTATACATCGACGATGCTTCCTTCAAATTTATTATACGGCGGGGTATAACCATGGAGATGTCTAGGCATTCATGATTTAGACAAGTCAACAAGTCAGTAAATCAAAATGGAAATGAGTCCACAACGTATCGTATATGCACCGTAGAGGTGAGCCAACATGCGTAGTGGCTTTTGATGTCTATCTGTGCTCTACCATAGCGCTGCCTCTTTGGCCGTATTGATTCGTACTCAGGTAGTTGATTTGGGCATTTCTCGTGACAGCTCCCGAGTCCCTCTGTATTAGGTATGTAGAGAAACGTCCCACAACATCTTGTTCAGGCGGGATCGGGAATATTTAAGATCTTCTCTGGGAATAATCCAGATTTTTTAAAGGATGTGTTACCTGGAAGATATTCATAAGTCTTTACGGAGACTTCTCGAGGTAACGAGACCTTCAAGCAAACCAGAAAAGAAAAATCTAGACTGCAGCGGTCATACTGCCTCGTTCAAGATTCCCGGAGAAATAAGCTAGCAAGCCAAGCTGTACCTAAGCGCCTACTAACCCCTGGTCCCAAGAATTCATACTAGTAATTGGGTAGTGCCGGAAATATGTGGCCTGTGCGTGATCATACGGGAACATGCATCATGAACCAATTGCTCCTTAATTTAATGTCCGGTCATCAACGCATTGTTGCCCGCCGTTCGGTACGAGAGAATAATTTTCCCCGGCAGAGCTTTGAGCTTTAAAGTCGCACATTCAAATAAATGAAAGACGTAACATATGCCCGGAATGCACCGAGCGTTCCGCCTAGTCCGCCCGAACTAGGCAGGTATCATCATCCTTCTCTATCCCTTATCCCGGAGCTTGGCCAGCGCGGCTGCTATTCCATCGCCCAATTTCTCTTCCTCTATATTTTTGGAAGTCGAGCTGGTTGGTTGCTCTTGCGTCATTGCCTTCTTTGATTCTTCAATTGCTGCTGCCAGCATCGCTTCTTCGTCATATTCATCGATGGGAGCATCTCTACTTTTATGATCATCTTTTAGCTTCGTCGACGTAGACGATCTTTGCTGTGCTTGCGGAGTTGCGCTGTCTCGAGACCGACTTGCTGATAAACTCGGCATATCCCTAAGTGGTACTCGACTCAGTGGGATGGCCTTGTCAAGAGCATTGTTACTCTCGCTATCAACGATTCGTCTCTTCGCGGCATGTTGAACTCGAAACGGTTCTTCCACAACACTGCACCACCTCTTAACTTTCTTTTCTCCCCAGCCCCCAATGATCGCAACTTGCTCTGGGTCGGCATTGATCGCGTTCTTCAAGCTACCGAACGCACTGACGAGGGAAATCGCATCGGTTTTATTGATGCCCCTAGGTACCGTAACGAATTCCACGAGCTTCTCGGCGTAACTCGTAGCTTGTTGTCCCTTTATAGCATTAAAGTTCGCGTGCTCGTAAGATTTATATAACTCGAGGTACCTCGCCGCTTCGGCGGCAGACCAACATAGGATAACGGTCACATTGTTGATCAGCGAGGTTTTGGATAGTTCGCGCAATGAGTCTTCGTGGTTAGGAATGTCGACCATGGTTAAGAGGATGCGCAGATTAAATTTCCCTTGTAGATTGCGAATTCGCGTGTAAATGTATTCGGGATGTAACCGGTGATATTTGAGACTCAGAAATAAGGCACATGTTGTCAAACCTAGCCCGTAATCGGCTGGGATGTCACTGTATTCCCATGGCACCGATCGTAGGGAAGCCAATACTGGATTCCCCTTTTGACGTGGTGATACCAGGATCGAAGAACGGGAAGAGCGTTGTGGGAGGGCTTGAGGGGTCGGCTGGACGATCTTGGGTCCAGTGGAGGTGGAGGCAGAGGAAGATGAAGGTAGTGGTGGTGGTTTATCTAACTGTTGAGGCGTAGGTTGTTGTATTCTTTGAGGAGTTGGCTGCTGTATTTTCTGGGGAACCGGCTGCTGAACACGGTTTGTCGGCTGCGACCTTGCTTGACTCGAGTTACTTCCTATTGCAGGAGCAGACGAGGCTAGAGCAGAAAGAAACTCTGCGTCTGCGCCGAAATCATCATCGTCCATGTTCAAGACTGTTCATGTTCAAGACTGTTCATGTTCAAGACTGTTCATGTTCAAGATATATGTAGGTGGTAGGTAACTTCGAAGATGAAAGACAAATTGGGTCATAGTCCCTTTAAACGTTGATGTTTCTAGGCTTCCGCCCTCACTAAACTAGATTTGTCTTAGCCTCAGCTGCCCTAGATAAGATCTATACTAGCGGACCCACTTCGGCGGAAACTGTCTCATTAGCCACAGCTGCCACACATAACCCCACTATAAATCCACCAAAGGTTGCGGCGCAACTCCGTGTTATTGAATTATCTAGACATCTGTTCAGTTTAATCCTTTTAGCCTGTACACGTATCAAACAGAGAAGCAGAGGATATGATAGCTCTAACAGCTGGCTGTTGAGAGCCAAAAAAAAAAAACCGCTAATTTACATTCATTACTTTACTTCTCACTATACTCCTGGGGCGTGCTTTTTAACTACTTGAGTAGACTCTCATTCATTGTTCTCATCATGCCTCCACGAAAAGTCTCGAAAAAGGGGTCATCTCAGGCCGGCGGCCCGAAGAAGCCTCCGGAGACGAAGGAAGACTTTGAGGAGGAACTCAAGCTGCTGGCGGGTCAAGCAAAGGAGGAGAACTGGTCCAATTGGGCTATTCAGCAGGGTATTGTCTACAGCAAAGCTTTGTCGCTCATCGCGCTCATGGCCGTCTACGCCAACGTCTCCCTACTGACATTGTCGCCCGTATATGGTCAGATCGCCGCGACCAGGCTACACCAGAGGGTGGTGTGGTCAGCTTTATTTGTAGGATGGGGAGGAAATCTAGCCTTGAGGAGAGCCTTGCCGGTGAAGACAGCCACGCTGTTGCCCCTGGTGGCCGCATACATCCCCGTGGTACAATTCTTCCTCTTCCAGGCGAGCGAGAGCTTCGGTGCGAATTTAGGACCTGCGATTACCGAGGCCCTTACTTTATTCCCTCTAGCCATGTTCAGTACGGCCTGTCTCGCGGATGTCCTTGAAAATGCTGATCTGACCGGCTTGCCGAAATCGATTGCGGGTTCTATGCCCGGCCTAGGCTCATACGCTGTTTTCAAGTATATCGAGGGGCAATCCATGCAGCAGTTGATCGCGCAGATCGGCAAATCAGTTTTGCAGACTCGCGTGGGTTTAGAGCTAGTGCTAGCTTCAGCGTACAGTGTCATGGCCCGATCGAAACTCATAGCTTGGGCTATTCCGGCGCTCGTACATACTGTGTTCTACAACACACATCTCATGACACCCATGGCCATAGGTTCCCTAAATTCAACACTCCATGCTAGCGGATGGTCAATAGTCGACCGGGGAGAGTCAACAACTGGGTACATCTCAGTTCTGAATAGCCACAAGGATGGGTTCCGAGTTATGAGATGCGACCATAGTCTACTTGGCGGCGAATGGACCAAATTCGAGCGCAAAATAGTTGCAGAACCAATCTACAGCGTCTTCACTCAGCTCGAGGCTGTACGCCTTGTTCAGACTCCGAACAAAGCACCCGACAATGAAGCAAAAGCTTTGAACATGTAAGTGTTCACATATCACTGTTGATGACAGGGGTTGTCGCTAATAATGGGTTAGCGGTCTCGGAATCGGTACTACGCCATCAGCTTTGATAGCTCATGGTATTGATACGACTATTGTCGAAATTGACCCCCTAATCTATGACTTTGCTAAGAAGTATTTCGGGCTGCCAACGAATCATACGGCGGTGATTCAAGACGCCATATCTTGGAGTCAGTCTAATAAAGATGAGCTCCACGAAAACTACGACTACATCGTCCATGACGTATTCACAGGCGGTGCAGAACCAATTCCTCTGTTTACTGAAGAATTTCTGTCGGGTCTGAAACACATGCTGAAGCCCAATGGCGTGATAGCTATCGTAAGTGTTTCCCCATGGGTGATAGTGTGGATAGTTTATACTTACGAATCTAGAATTATGCTGGCGACTTCACCCTGCCACCTCTCGGTATCGTCATGAATACGATCAAAGAAGTATTTCCATCGTGCCGAATATTCAGGGAAGGAGAGCCACCTGCGGCGGAGACAGTCGAAGAAACAGGACGCGATTTCGACAATGTCATCGTCTTTTGTACTAAGACGGATGAAAAAGTTACCTTCCGGAAACCTACCGATGCCGACTTCCTCGGTAGCCTAGCTAGAAAGGCGTACCTCTTTCCCAAGCACGAGGTAGAGGAATCGGCCTTCTTAGCCAACACCGTGGATGCCGGAATCCTCAGGGTGAACGAGACCGAGAAGCTAGCAAAGTGGCATGATCAGAGCGCTCTTGGACATTGGGCTGTCATGAGGACTGTTATACCAAGTAATATTTGGCAACAGTGGTAAAAAGGTGTCAGCGCATGTGAGTTCTGTATGTTTTGTTATGACGAGATATATACCCATGTAGAGTTAATGCAACTGTGCGATTATGACTGCTTACCTAAGGCATATTAAATTGTCAACCCTATTTGAGATGGCCTCCTTCTCAAAATACCATCACACATTCAATGTGTTGTTTGAATTAGGTCTACCTACCTAGGTGCCTATTGTAAAAGGAACTTCTGGGCGCCCTATGATCCTACCTATGGATCCCCTAAGATTTAGTGGATAACCACTATTGGCACTCCCTAAAGGCGTCCGGTCAAGTAGCCCTGGAGCCGGGGAGCCGGGCTAGCAAGGTTCCACAACTATTGCCCCACCATAACCCCCTGGGCATATACTAGTACGGAGCCATCCGGAGTTTTTCAACAAACCGACCTCGAACCATTCATGATTTTTAACCAGAAGATATATTGAAGAAAGATGGACGCCTCAAAACCCGTTGTTTTCCAATTTTCGCTAGGGGACAGATGGATGCAAGAAATGGTCGATCCCGGGAATATGCAAGAGCCGAGCTTCCGGGAAACAATCATAAAGCTTCGTGAGGTAGCTATTGTTCAATCGGCCTGGAGTGCCGACGAAGCCGTTAAGCTATTGGGGCAAAACCAAACTCCTCATGCGATCCTCATCACCGACCCCGGCATCGTAAAGCCCAAGAACGAGAAGCTGTCGCGTCAAGTAATCGAGTATGCCCGAAATGGTGGCACCGTCGTTTTGACCCTGTGCTTTTCGAGCAACATAGCACCCGACAAATTCAGTTCGTATATGAAGGAGTGGGATCTGCCTTGGAAATTCCACAGCTACACTCGGGAGAGCTGCGTTGTGAACACTTCGGCGGTAGGACCCCGCGGTGTGCAGCGGGTGCATGGCCTGCCAGCGACTTACGAATCTAAGAGTGTCTTCATTACCAATGTCGCGCATGAAGCATCTTGGTACCTCCCTGAGCCATATGATCCAGACGATTACGAGAGCGAAGAGAGTTTCAAGGCACTGCCTCCCAGAAAGGAGACGCCGTTCGCCTTTTCTAAGGTTGGAAATGGATACTTGGGATTCACTGGCGACGTAAACCAACACGAAACCACAGATACAGCAGTCATGACAATGCTTGGATTGAATAACCTACTATAGGGGTGTTGGTAGTCAAAAATGGAGAGAAGTGTGTGATGAACTAGGGCTTAGGGGCAGGTGCCGGCAGCCAATTACCCTCTTTTATTTTATTTTATCACACAGCCTCCAGTCTTGGAGGTATCTAGTAGCTAAAGATTTGGAATGTACGCTTACATTATCTCTGCTTGAAACAAGTATTGGGCAGCGAGGGAAAGCTTTCAGGAAATATCAGGCCGTATTGCAGGTTTCCAAATCGCCCTATCTGCTTTAAGAGAGACACCGGTAAATGCATATCCATCACCCTTCCTAGTTAGCGGGGTTATCTTGTCTATAAATTAAATGCTAGGTAGGCTACATGTCCAATCAAGGCTGTATTCGCAATGTAGGTTCCTACTATTAAGAATAACTACAGCTAAATTGTTAGTTTACTCAACTAGTATGGAATCTCGAACTGAACAGAATGGCCTCTCAACCTCTGATTCCCCGGCTCTCCATCTCGATCATCCAACGCAGGATGAATGTGTTGAAATATGGACTAATACCTCAACTTCCTGGAGAGATTCTCTAGAACTACAAGACTACCTATATTCTAGAATCTCAGTTCTTGACTAATATCCCATTGGCTAAGGATGGTGGAATGACCACTTGGATTCTAGTCGATAAGAATATGTCACCAGACCAGCGTCGGATTTTCTGCTCCTGCGAAACTTTCTACAAGCGTTCTTTAACAAGCGACATCTTAGGCAATGTTGAAGAGGTATTAGTCCATGGTATCGCTAGCGTTTTCTGCCCTCAGGAATACCGACGTCGTGGATATGCAGCTCGCCATATGAAGGAACTTTCGAAGCAGCTTCGCAATTGGCAATCGTCCGGAGCAAGAGTCGCCGGCAGCGTACTTTACTCAGATATCGGCAAGAGTTACTACGCAAAGCTAGGATGGATTCCCAATTCTACAAACATGCATATTGAATTTTCTCCGTCGAAAGTCCCTAGACCAGCTTCCGTTCGAGACATTACGGAAAACGATCTACCTGGGCTTTGCAAGAGGGACGAAGACATGATCCGAGAGGCTATGTCGACCCCGGCAACAGTGAAAACACGTCTGACGATCCTTCCTGATCTTGACCATATGCTTTGGCACATCAGAAAGGAAGACTTTGCAACAAATCATCTCTTCGGTAGAGTGGCTCATGCTAAAGGAGCAATTGTTGGCCCTGCGGGAAAGCAGGTATGGGCAATCTGGACACACCGCTACTATGGACGCCATGATACGGAGTCACCCAATAATGTTCTCTGCATATTGAGGCTTGTCGTCGAAGGTGATAAGAGTGCGAACATGGCTCCAATGGATGGGATGTCTGGGACCGAAACGACTTTACCCGATAAGCAGGCCGCCTATCTGACACTTATTCTACAAGCTGCTCAAGCCGAAGCAGCAGAATGGCAACTAGACCACGTCAAATTATGGGATCCTTCTCCTTGTGTAGAGAAAACAATCGCTAAGAGCAGAATTGATCATGTTGTAGTGGAACGGGAGGAAGAAAGCATCGCTAGTGGCATGTGGTACGATGAACATGATAATCTTGAGCCGCCTCCGACATGGATCAACAATCAACATTACGCGTGGTGTTAAGTGATTTGACAAAGACTGGGCTTTTAATACTGTTTAATTCATAGTAGGATTACTATCAGGTTAATCTGATATAGTAAACCGAAATCTTAGTAAGGACGGCATTTATTATGAATTGGTAACCCTTTGGATTTATATTTAACTTTAAGTATGTTACCCCTTTTTATGATGTTGTAGTTAATTCTAGGGGTAGGGGATTATTCTCATTGGTGACTAAGCTCACTTGATATGAGTCCCAAAGTTCGAAAACTTTACTTCGCAGCTTCTAGCTGAGCCTTTTTACATTCTTTTCCTTCTAATTACTAAGGTCTTTGATAATACCGATGATGGTATATTCAACGCAAGCGCAACAGCAAATGATCCTATCATAACCTCCACAGGGCTTCCAGTATGCTGACCCACGGAGTTGAATCCAATTTGTATCTAGCAAACGGGACCCAACTAGACACGTAGAGATACCAGCCGCACCCGTTACCTTCTTTTTCTTCTTTGATGGTGAGAATGAACCATTCATTAACGGAAATATTCGCCGCCAGCGATCGGCATGGTATATTCCCTATCCCAATAGCAGCAGTAACTGCCCCTCCCAACTGACCCCTATCAAACCTAACCCGAAATCAATCATCATGTTTCGACTTCGCCCCTTTCACCACCGCCGTCGCCGCCTCCACCGCAATGTCGCTCGCATCGCGGTTAAAGTCCGCGCGAAACTCCTCCAAGTACGCGGGCGGCTTCTGCACCCTATTATACGCGCCGGGGACTGGCTCGCCGATGGTGTAGTGGACGGGCAGCACGCCGGTCCACACGCTATCCAGCAGCTCTTCGTTCTGCATGTCGGCCCTGTCGTCCTTGGGCAGGCCGGCGCGGACCTTGGCGCTGCCGGCGGTGACGCGCACGCGCAGCACGCTCGTGCTCTGCATCTCGGCGGCGTTGGGCGGCACGCGGGTGTGGCGGTAGCGGTCGCGGACGACGGAGTCCGTGACGAGGCGCATGGCGTACTGCTTCTCTTCCACGTCCGTGACGAGCGTCGCGTACCCGAACAGCGCCGCCGAGCGGTAGTTGTAGCTGTGCGAGTTGGGCGTGAGCGACAGCACGAAGCCGTCGACGTGGCTGGCCGCCACGCAGATCGGCAGGCCCTCCTCCCCTTCCCTCTCCTCTCCCGCGGACTTCCGGGACAGGTTCATGATGCGCGAGGACACGTAGCCGTGGAGGTAGAGCTCCAGCACGTCCCCCGTGTCGGCGCTGGGCCGGTCGAACGAGCCCATCTGCCCTATCATGGGCAGGATGGTGGGGAAGGGGGAATTGGGGACTGTGAAGGAGACGTGGAGGATGGGGCACGTGTTGACGATCTGGTGGATGGTCTCCAGAGCGTAGGAAGCTTGGAGGATATCAGCTAGCTGCTATCAAAGGTAGCCGTGAATGCTTTACCTCGTGAGTCATATCGGTTGACCTTGCTGTAAGGTTGCTTGGGGTATTCTAAGTCGATGGAAGGCATTTTGAACTATTTGAAACTATCTTCTAAACTCATAGATATTATGAGAAGTCTGTGATTATTAAGTAAGGTGAGAGAAACGATTAGTTTCCGTTAAAAATGGCTAATCGCTGTATAATTGGTATTGAAATCGATGAAAATGCCTTCTTTCAATAAAAGCCCCTTTTTATAGGGGTCCTCGGTCGGATTACTATGTTTGAGTCACGACTGAGATTTGTAGATTATATCGAAATCCACTCTAGGGATTCATACTACGCCTTTCGATGACCAGACGGATGTAAGCGGTTTGGGATACTGATATCAAGGCGAAGACAAACAGGAAGCAGATGATTGGCTGCTTTCATAGATCGATGGAAGCTAGATCGGTGGATACAGCCTGGGGAAGAGCACTTGCTATATCCATTCTTAGAAAGTCCATGCGATATAGCTTGTATATCAGAGGTAGACTAGGAAGGATGCATCTGACCAGACATTCTAGGCCGATGGCGGGCCAACTTACATAGGGCATCTTCCAAAAGCTTGCGGGGGACGAGTCATGTTATGTATCAAATCCCGAGGAAGATGAATGAAGACGAAGAGTGCACGTCCCATTCCGTGATTGCATTTCCGAGCCCTACTGCTTACTTAATCCAAACGTACCTAAGTACTCCCCGACGCCCATGCCGATAAGCCACATGTGTGGCTTACTATCCGAACACAATCAAGTCCCACACGAACCCGGCACAGCATCAGCCACACATCCGAGCTCCACCAAAAACTTCATCGCATCGCATCACGAACAACCCACCTTGGCCTTGGACCTTGCACAGCCAATTCCGACCTGAACCTCGCCGTCACCTCCCGACGAACGCCCCCCCAAATCCTAGACAATGGCGAAGAAGGGTAAACGCACCCCAAAACCACCCCCCCTAGAAGCCGCGAGGCGCGACCGTCCGCTAACTCGTCAACCCCGCGTGCAGCCAAGTCCCGCCTCATCTCCGTGCGTCTCCTGTCGATGGCCATGACCGGCTTCTTCTACACCTTCGCGCGCCCGCGGACGTCGCGGCCCATGAGCATGCTGAAATACGACCCCGTCGGTACGTTCGTCGCTCTGTCCTATCTTTCCGCTGTAGTTGGTCAAGGCGTGTGCCGGAAACCTGTCGAGATGCGGTCCGCCCTATTTTTTTTTTTCGCTTTGTTTGAATCGTAATAGTTGGAATTAGGGGTGGGGGATGCGCCTTAGGAAGAGAACAATGTGGCCTTTTGGGCCGTGTCCTCAGCAGGATCGTAATCTCCACAAGTCAAGCTCCCGGCTAACTTCTTTGTGCTTTTTATAGTCCGGAAAAAAGTGCTTTTCCTCGAGCAGAAACGAAGAGGGAAATAGTTGGAGCACGCACTCCGCGTAGTTTCACGACACCTCACGACATTACGATGAACAACAAAGTCCCGAGTATCATGGGAACCGCTACCACTTATCTGTCGCAAAGACTCAGATGCATGGGGGAATCGGTCCAGAAAAACTCCTCGTGGATGTCATCATGGTTGTATACATATACAGTGTATTATACTCTAACGAGACCTATCCCGTAATTGTCTCAGCATATATTCGCGGTGCAATAGACGGCACTAGTCATGGGAAGTAAAATATTTGATTACTACATCGCCTCACCCCTCGGCTCAGCAAGACCAAGATGAATTAGCTCTTCGAAATCGTGTTTTTTTTTTATACATTTCCACATCTTGACCCTCAACTCAAGCAAATGTTAGCATTGGTTCCACAGGGTCCGTTGTCAGGACTCATCGCTCGACTGTCTCGTCGTGAACCATCTACCACCGTTGAAGCAAATATAAGTAAATTGACTGGACCGGTCTGGAGCAAGGCAAAACTTGACCGAATTTTGGTGTTATTAATAGCCCCTATCAGAGATCGAAGAATTTGTGTGCTACGACCTTGGCGCTGCGCAACATCTCTTTCCAAGTAGCTCAATTTTGGCTTTCTGACAATTTCATCGTTTGCGAAGAAGATATGGTCGATTGGCTATCTGTTGAGTTCATGGTGTTAGAAGCAGTGGACGGTTGATTATGTGGTCGTTTCACTCCAAGGCCCTGCGAGCCGTAAGTTAACAGACCCGATGGTTTTCTTTCAATGGGACCCCCTCGGAATGACAGTGTCTTCGGTCCTGATGGCATTTTTTCAACAGGTTCCAGGTTGTCCGATTTCTGAGCAATAAAGTGTGCGGACATGGAGTGAGATGCCTTGATATTTTGTGCGACGTGAACTCCATTAGTTCGCTGTCGTTTCATAGAAGGTTCTTCGATGTTATCCACTTCGACAATTCTATCAGAATCTCCTAGGTCGAGCGCAATGTGATCTATAGCGTCGTCGCCCTTGTACCTCGTAGGACTAGCTTGGATTGCATCAACGTGCCTGGTGCTCACTTCCGAAACTGATCCTGCGACAGGTCGGTTATACAGGCTATGAGTAATGAGAATGGGCTTCGAGCCTCGCTTTGCTATTCTCCGGTTGGCAGACGGTTGTGGCGCCGCTGGTCTCTGGGAATCTGTGACGAGTGTATTCCCTTCCACTTCCTGTTCTTTCGAGTTACTGCGAGTAGCTATTTTCATAATTCCCCGTGGGGGTAGTAGGTGTCGCCTAGTACTCCTTTCCTCTTCGACCGACATCGGGAATGCGGGATCGTCGTCGTTGGCTGGGGACTTCACCACGACCTTTCGCTTGGGATTTTGCAATTCATCCTGTACATGAACACCGCTCTGTAGGCTACTGACTAGATTGAAATCGTGTTTAGAACGGATGGCCGTCTCGCCCTTTCGCTGGCTTTGATTAGAGCTAACCGCAACTTCTGAATTGGCTAGTCCCGCTTGGTGATATTCTAGAGTACCAGTCATTTTTTTCTGAATCTCCAACAGCTCCCTTAACTGATTGCTCATTTTAATTGCATTTGGTTGGTCTTTTGCTAATCTCCCCAGTAGATTTCGCATTTGGTCAATCTCAACTCGATGGCGCGACCACTTTTCCAGATTCCCTTGCAAAGCTTCTCGTTCATGCTCAGACTCCTGTAAGCCTGTTGTCAGTCCGGTTATTGAGGTGATTACCTCGACTAGTTCACCTCGAATTCGGCTGATGTCCTCATCGATATTAGCCTTGCTCGAAAACTCTACTTCCTGCCGTAATTCGGCCAGCTCATGCTCGAGTTGCGCGCGGGCCGCATCTGCTTCTTGGAGTCGTTTCTCCGTAGCTTGGCATTGTCCTTGAAGCTCTTTCGTTGTTTTGGACACAGCCTGAATTATCGCCTGTTTATGTTGTTGAACAATTAGCTCGATGGCTTTCTGGTGCTGCTCATGCTCGTTTTGAGCGTGTTCCTCTTTGTCCTGCAAAATGCGGGCGTGTGCTCTCAGTTCTTCCCGAGCTGCCTCGAGATCCTCACGAGATTTAGTTATTGTTGTATCTCTGTCGTTCAGTACCCCTCGGAGCAGCCCAACCTCTTCTGTAAGGCTGTCGGCTTTCTGATTCGCAGCTCGTTCATTGGTTGCAGCGTCTTGAAGACTAGTCAACTGACCCTTGAGTCCTTCTCGTTCTTCCAACGCTTCATTCGTACGAATATACATCTGGTGAATCTCGTCTTGTAGCTCTTGAATTTGTTGTATATGAGTGTGGATGTTCATGTCCGCATCATGTGTTCTTGCTTGCCATATTGCGACATTATCGGCTTTTTCTACTCGCTCGCAGATGCCTTCGCATAGAAGATGAATTTCACCAAGATTTTCATTTAGGGTCCCCTGGTCCGCAAGAATGGAATCTCGATATGATACCATGGAATCTTTTACTCCTGTGACAATCCTACGGAGCGAATTAGCATATCATTTCCTAAACCTCCTTTGAACACATACTTTTCTACGGTGGTATTGTGGAGTCCCTCCAAGCTTTCTACCAGAGTTTCTGGATCTGCCGTTTTCGATCTTGTCTCCTCTAAAGCCTTGAGAATGGCGTCGATCCTATCGAGTCAGCGAGGCTCCTACTTCAAAAGGGCAATTCCTTACTTCTCGTCTTGTTTCTGAATCACAATCTCCGTATTTTTAGCATGCTCACGATCCAGCTTCATTTTCTCTAGAAGCTGTTGGTTTTGTATAGCCACCGACTGGATTGATTGTTCATTCAGCTTATGGAATTCAGCCAGCTGATTGTTAAGATCCAGGGCGTGTTGTCGCTCGCGTTCCAATTCCTTTTCGCGCTCAATCAATTGAGTTTCAAGAGATTCGATAGTCTTGTTCACTGAATGTTTGTCAAAACCTGCATTATACAAGTTGGGTTCATATAACTCACAATTTTCAACTTGTCCATTTGCAACATCGACGGCAGTGGCAACCTTATGCTTAATATCAGCTCGTACAAGCTCTATGGCTGCGGATGCTTTTTCGATGGATTCTTTCCGGCAGTGTCCCTCTGCTTGAATGCATGCGGTCGCCTTCTCGCAATTCTCTTTACAACGCAAAAAAAGTTGCTGTTGTTCGTTGATGGCATCATTTAAACGATTTCTACAAGCTCGCAGCTTCTCCTCCAACTTCTTGCGTGCATTTGAGGACGTAGTTATCTCATCTTGAACCTTCTCGTTTTGAACACGGAGCTGTTCTTCCTTGGTCGATAGGTCATTAATTGTCTGATCGCGGAATTCGATGTTTTGCCGATACTGTTCAATGGCCGAATCTTGTGCCGCTATGTGCTCCTCAAGCATGACCATTTTCTGTTCCCAACGATCTAACAGCCTCTGGTTGTAGAGGTAATTGGTGTTCCATGATTTTGCGAACTTCATAAGGTTATGGCTGTTCTGTTCACGAGTGGGGGTAGGTTGCTGGTGATGCATCTTCTGGGGAGCTCGTGGCCTTGAAATGTTCGATGCCTGAGAACACGGCCTTAGCATCGATATACGTTCATATTCAGGAGACTCGGGAGGTAAGGGTCGTGTGAGATCTTTCATTTTCTGTCGCCCTCCTGAACGATGCCTTTTAGATGTACGTTCAACTCCGTCTGCATGAGCATTTTCTACGGTTTCATCAGTATTCAAAGGCGGCTTAAGAATAGCTGATCGCTGCTTATTATCAGGGTGTGCTCTTTTAATGGAAATCTTTGACATTTGTGCTGGATGACGTTCGGAAGCAGTAAAAGGAGACAATGAAGTTTTTCGTCTTAGCGATAGACTATGAGGCGAGAACGTAGCAAGAGCTTTTCGACGAGTATCAGAAATAGATTTCGGGAGTTGGGTATTAGCGAGAGGGGAATATGAGGGTCTAGGCTTTCTCCCATCCGAATGTGACAGGTTAGTTTCATCTGGGCTCTCATTTGGGAAAGGGAAACTAGATGTATTCCCCTCGTTGTCCGGATTTGATACATCGTGAGGTCCTTGAGTATTAGAGATGTCATGATCTCGGACTTCTCGCGAGGCCCTTGTGATATCGACCAGCTCGGTTTCCGAAACAGTTTCTGGAGGACTAGGCTCAAGTTGTCCTACATCCTCTTTGTATCGATTTGATGGGGGGGTTCTCTGTCGTCTGCCGTGGTCAGTGAACTCCAATGTTCTAGAACTTGAGCCTCCTTGAGATGGTTTCTTTACGGTTGATAGAGATGGAGTAGTTGAGATCTTTTGCGTCTTGCCGGAGTTTTGAGGGACGGCCCGACCAGGTGGAGGTTGGTATTGGAACCCAGCTCCTATTTCCTCGGCTGTCTCAATTGCTGGGCGAGTAAAAAGGTTTACACCAATGGATTGAATTGAATGAAGATCTTGAGATGATTGTTTAGCCGCCGGATCTCGAGCTGGGGCACTACAATTCGAGTCTTGCGAGTCTTGTAGTGGTTGAAGAAGCTCAACCTGACTTGGAATAGGAAGAAAATTGGCATCTGTAGGGTCGTTAGGTGGCTCGTCTGGTTTAGACGTATCACCAAAGGAATTTTCTTGCGACATTCTCAGTATTGATAGTCCGACAGGCAATCAACTCATGATGAAGTTCCGAAAATAAACCCGCGTGAAGCAATAATCAGAATGATTTGTAGCCACAGCAACGTCTAGGTGAATGGCTATAATAGGGGCATTTAAGTTCAGCTCTTGAAAGCGGGTGGGGTGAGGGAAGGACAAAAAAAGTTGTGAGAGTCTGTAATTCGAATTTAAATTTGAAGTTGGCGAGTTGTAGAAATCTATGGAAGTGAGGAAACAGCAGTATATATTTAAGGGCTCGTCACTTCCGTGACTGCTCGTAAGGTAGGTTGTCAAATAAAATATTTGAGGTAGTTGCATTCGCCAACCATAACCGTAAGTACCTACCTACCTACATACATTACATAGGTAGGTACTTTCCATGGGTTTATTGGCAATTTCATCATGAAACATTACACAAGAATCTAGCTAGTTATCTATTTAGTTTCAAAGTAAATACCATAAGTTATCAGCAATGGACTTTTATGAGTTTCCTCGGGAAGTTATTCCAGTCAGGGGTCCCAACAAGTCAAGCAAGTCAAATGTGAAGCTGATTTTGACTTATATAAGTCAAATCAAGTTTGAAGCAATTCTTAAATACTTAACGATTTTTCCAGCTTAGCTTACTTAATAATCTTAAAAAAGAAGCAGGTCTATAACCCATATTCTTAACCTATACATCATAAATATCGTCGTCGATTTTTCAACCGTGGTTATTTACCCGGGTCTTATAAAACTCGGTAATGTCGTATATTTCGGGGGGTTGGTGGATTAGTTAAAACACCACTATACGCGTAATTATGGGTATATAAATGGGGCGCGATACCTTCATAAAATTAAACCCACGCAAGTCAAGAAAAAACCGAAATTTGACTTGCCAAACTTAACGATATTTTGGGCTTGAATTGACTTTTCCAAGTCAAGTGTCAAGCAAGTCAAATTTACGTTTGACTTGTTGGGACCGCTGATTCTAGTATGTTGATGGTAACGCTGGATAGCATAGGGACGGGTTTCGAAAAGAGGGAGGTATTAGGTATGGAAGGCTAAGACTTCCTAACCTAGGTAGGTTAAATGTTAACTATAACCGTATTTACCTATATTATTTTCCTTTAGCCATAATATTTAAAACTCTTTCTGTGAAATAAAAAGCGAGTATATGAAGCTTAACATGGCGTAGAATTGTTGTTCTTTCTTACCGTTCATACCTAGACATGTAAGAGCTTTAATTAATGCCTTATATGAGGGAAAATATTGACAACAAATAGCATAAGGAGATATTTTGTTAGTAAGTATCAAATATCCTCAGTAAAACCGCATATTTTACCTTGGTACGGTTAATTGTTTTGTATCGAAGCCATAAATAACCCGATAGTAAGAAAACTGTTCGATATAGTACCTGCTTAACCAGTAAATGATAGTTATTAGTTTATTTTAATTCCCTTTCAAGCATAACTTTTAGTATAATTTGAAGGAGTGGGCCTAACCATATATAAAACCATGTCCGTATAACAATTGATACGAAGTTATCAATGGGCGCTTAAGATATCCATTGTTTGATTTTGTTTTGTTGTTTGATGCATGTATCTCGAACTCGTATATGTAAAATGTTTAGTTTCAACATGTGTATGGCACAGTTTGAGACCTATTATTAACGTTTAATATGAGACGCATGTTTTCCAAGGTTCCTATGAAGCATAATAAATAAATACCTCCCAAGTTATGAGCATTAACCTAAGGTACTAACTAGGCAGTTCAACCATAGACTATAAATCTATTATTTGGTCATTCACTCTCGGAGCTCTATGGGTCTGCTGTTGTAAAAGTGGTTTTCCAAAAGAGCGAATGCTCGCATAATAACTTAACCTTAGAATCTAGTTTATATATTCACAACTCTTGTACCTTAATATCTAGAAGTAAATTTTATTTTAAGTAGGGTTATATATGTAGGCCTTAGGTTTAACAATGTACAAATATAAAAGGAGGCGGCTAGAAGTGACAGAAGGATCCCGGCTGTAGTATAACTGCAACGTCGGAAACGTGTTGCTATAAATAGCACAGCATCGGGATAGGATTCGGAGCACCTGTGATCCGGTTGCAATCGATATAATCCGAATGGTATTTAAAGAAAACTCGTTGCCATCGAGTACCTAATCATTGACAGCTACGCATGAAGAGGTCCGATTTCTGGTCGGCCAGCTGACTCGCATGGATTCGGACACATCTTAGGTCGACCCGCGTCTGGCGTCTAGCACAACATCCGCGTCTGCATTGCGACAATATATCAACTAACCTGGAAGGAGGTGTTTTGTAAGATTGCCTATAGCACTAGTAGGAACGTCGGGGTCTTTACAACTAATAGTCAATGAAGATGCTTATGGAGTACATATAAGTTACACTGAAATGGCGACAGCTACATCATGCTTGAATCGTTCTTTTTGCCTCTTAGCCATGGAAGGAAGCGTAGCGATGCCCAGAATTTATATGTCTTGGGGCGGTAAATGAGACGGGTCACGATTAGATCTAACGGTGGCTTGTACATTCGTCTACGATCGTCCTCATGTGCGGAAATGCAATTAAACTAGCTGCAAACAGCTAGATAGAGAGAAGATATTCTACTAGACCGCCGGTATTGTGTAGGAAATATTTCGTGATAGGAATTTCTTTAACGAATTATAAACCTGGGCGACAGATGTGACAAGGTGGTCAAGATAAGTGGCATCCTTGTTGAAGCCCCCTGTTGCTGCATGCTGATTGGTTGACTGACAAGGGGTCAAGTCGCAAAGCGCCTTTAGTTAAGCGCTGTGAAGATTTCAGTAGCCAATGATAGACCAAGTCGATCTAAATAAAAGAGATCTTAATGCATTTCTTTCAACGTGAAGCTTTGTGGTACCCAATAAACACTCTTGCAAAATGCCGGGACCCATGAGGTCTCAACTGCCATATGTGCGTCAAGCCTCTAGGAGGGTGGAGGGTCAGGTACACTATCCGTAGTGTTCTACTTTAGTAGGTTCCTACAAGCACCCATCATGCATAACCTGTCACACCCATGGGATAGTTGCCGTACCTTCACAAAACGATGCCTCCAAGCGCCTCAACTACCCCCCCGGCTGGGAACATCTTATTCATAAGTACCAAGAGCCCCCATGTGGCATGATATCAATCCTGGTTTTCTTCCTTCCTTCGACATCATTCCATATGGCTGGATGAGATTTGCTCGAAGTCTTTAGCGGTCGCCTTACGTCGTCCCACGTCGTCCCACCCAGAACAAGAGCACTGGACCTCACTTATATTCATATCTTCTTCTTTTTTTTTGCTAGTGCAAGTCACATGGCGAGCTCTACTTCGGATTCATTCCCCCTGGCGACGGACCAGCCTTACAGCGAAGGCGATAGCGGGCCCGGCTCTATCAGCTCTGGCGGAAGCATCGATAATTCAGCTGGGGCATCTGGAAGCAGCCCTGGTGTTATTCAGATTTCCCACGGTGCGATAGTTGCGATAATAGTTGTTGTTGCGGTTGTATGCGTGCTTGGCAGTAGGTTCCCTCTCAAATAAAAGATTTTCAATATGCTGACACGGCATAGTTTCTACAGCAGTACTCTTCTACCTTGCCAAGAAGAGGGAATGGAAGGTTAGAGAAAGCATTCGGCGTTCGGCAAGGAGGGTAGTCACTGCTCTCACCCCTCGCCGCTCTGAATTTCCAAAATCAGTCAAGGATAGCTCTCGAGGTCGTGTTCGCTTGGACGATGTACCACCTACGCCTCGACTTCGACCCGAAGACGTTGAGAAAGGCCTTGCCCAGTCTACTATTCGACAGAGCCCGGAGGGAAGAAGCAAGAAGTGGACGAGGAAGTGAACAATCGTAATTAGTCGAATGATTAACTGACGTGGTCCGGCCAAAGCTAGTTGAGCGCAGGGTGAACAGAGTTATCGCGTCGGGTAATGCATTTAACTAGCTTCCCTTGGAATTGGAGCACGGAGTTTGGGGAAGCGAAGCTGATTGCCTTCTGGATATGTATCAACATCATTTAGCGCTAGTATTTTGTTGGGTATCAAAGCCGCCTGAAGACATTAGTACTAGCACTCCGTCTTGAATCTGTTCGTCGATCTTTTGTCTCTGGCTTGGGAGCCTCGTCGTCCATCTTTTTCCTCGATTCTGGGACAAATGTGACCTGTCTTTCTCCAACTATCTCACCATTTCGAGCTTTGCTGATCCTGCCCGACCTTTGGGCCCTAGAACCTAAGGAGGTATCTTTGGGTATTCGACCACTACTTTGATTGGATGTTCTAACGCGCATTACCATTTCCTTTGGCGCATCCTTAGGGGCTATTTCATCTTCGCTATCATCGACATCACTCGAGTCTTCGTCGCTCTTATCTGAGAATTGGGGTCCTGGAACTGTAGTCTTCGCGCCTGTTTCCGGGTCAACTTTCGTGCTTGGGTTTAGAACCTGGAACTCGCGACTGTTCTCGTCGATCTTAAACTCTTCGTCTTCGAACAATCGGTTGAATCGTTCATCACCAAGCACTCCGGCCTTTGTATCAACCTGGGCTCTCTTTTCTTGGCGTTTGAGCAGCTTGTCAACCAGTTTCTGATTGACCTTGACCTTCTTATTTCCTCGGATTCGGCTGGCACGCTCTTTTTCTACCTTCTCCTTGATGCGCTTGGCACGTTCCTCTTCCATGGCATACGGATTGGCGATTAAACGAGCTTGCTCGTACAATTTCGAAGCTACAAAGTATCCATGCATGTAAGGGCGCAGTAAGTTTGTCTTGCCAATCAGGTGTGCTAGACTGAGGGACTTCAGTTCTGGTAACGTCAGGAATTTAAAATTGTCGTATTGGTCGGTGCTGACTTCCTCCGCCATCTCTTCGACCATATTGTCGAGGAACGAGCACCAGCGCGGCGCAGGACCTAACTGTGGTATAAAGAAACTGTGCAAGGGTTTCCCTTCGTTTGCTGTGAGGATCATTCCGGTGTTCTTGCACCATGTGACGAAATTTATGTCGACCAGTGGCTCGACAGAGGTCCAAGTCTCGCCATCAAGCTCATCCCAAATCTTGATCATCTGCTTATCGGCAGATAAGACTTTCTTTTCTTGTGAGGAAGTGGTTAGGTGAATGAGATTTTTGATTGGGAAACCAGGACCATGATCCTTCTGCAGTAGCGGTTTTGGGCTTCGTAGATCGAAAAGTTTGATAAGGCCATTCGACGTGCCAGTCGCAAGTGAAAGACCTGAAGGGTTAAAGTCGAGGGCGGTTATTTCGCCTTCTTGGCCCCCGAGAATAGCAACTCGAGACTTTGATCGCGAGTCCCAGAATTCGACTGAACCGATAGAGGTACCAAAAGCTAGTAAGTTATGACTGTTCTCGGCAACTGCCGCCGTATTAACGCCTCCAACGCCAATGCTTCCTTGTAGTCCAGTTTCAACGCCGTCGTCGGTGCCGACGTCGACTTGATATGATTTCATGAATCTCCCGACCTCGAGGTTCATTCGAAATACCTCACCGTGGCCATCGGAATCTAACCCTACCGAGGGAACTAAGGCTTCAGTAGCGTGGCGATCATAGGCTAGGTCTCTTCCGTACCTAGGTAGGCGTAATTCATGGTGGCATCCAGCTGGGGTCTAATACTCGTTGGTCAATGATATGTACCAAACTTGAAACGTTGTTTCCAGGTAGAATTCGGATCTTACATGGAATTCAAGCTTTCTATCACTCTGTAGGTGTAGAGACTTTGTATAATCGGTCGAGAGGAGAAGGAAGGTTGTATTAAGAGATTTCGTATGTCTCGAATAGGATAATGCAAGATGGGGAAGATAATGAACATGGAATTGTGGCTTGTCTGCTAGATATTAGTATATCGTCTGTCAAGATAGAATTCGACATCCCTCAATACACTCTTTCGACGAGACGAAAGGGTTGGGGTTGTTAGGCAATATCGCAACGTACATGTTCCAGTTGATATAATCCAGTCATTGTCCTCCGAAACCCTGACGCACTGGCTAGCTTCCTCGAACTCGAAATCCTGAAGGAGCTCTATTCGGTTCTGATATTCGGGATCTGACTTGAGACTACGTTTTCGACGACGCGCCAACCTGCATAGATATCCCATTAATTCATCTTTCTAGATCGAGAGATGCAGAGATGTATATCGACTTACCAGTCTGGAAGAGGGCGCGCAGTATTAGCGCCGGCTATTGTGTACACTGACACATCTCCTTGATTTGTGACTTTCATGGCGACAGTGGTTGCCGAGGAAAAGTATCTGGGTGGAAAGCGAAGTATTAAAATGCGAAAGACGAAAAAAGGAAAAAAGAAACGAAGTAGATAATAGATGGATGGCACTAGAGGGGCGATAAGAAAATTTGTGGATATTCTTGGTCGATAAGAAAAAACCCTAGTCTTTAAGGTAAGTACTGAGGTACCTATGTACCTAATCTTAGGTAAAATTCAAGCGTTCTATGCTCAATTCGTCATTGCCTTGCAGGACCCGAGACGAGACCCTTCTTCGAATCCAGGTTCTTCTCAGAGGTCCACCCCTTAGATCGTGACCAATGAGTGATCTACCCAGATATTTTAAGCCACAGTCGTTGGTCGCAGCTGCCCGCGTGTCCGGCTAGCCCGCTCTACTAGGTATGTATGTATGTACTAAATACTCGTGACAAATTCGTGGAATTTGCCGGAGAACTTCAAAGCTTCCAAAGTTCTTCACTCTCAGCCCTTCCTTCAACAACTAAAGCCATGACCGTACATGTCCGACCCCTGATGCGACCAAATCAAAGATCTATTAATTACTAATCTTTCTATAAACAAAATTCTCCATCTAGCACCTAGGTATCTACAGCGACGAGGATTCCATGGTTCGATGATTGTCTACACGTCCGCTTACTGCTTGCTTCGCGCTTCGTGATTCGAGCTTCGCATTGCCTCTTCTCGGCATAGGCATAGCGGAGATGGAGTTCGGCATGAGCCGGAGACCTCAAAGATTGAAATCAACTCATCAAATCTACACCAACTTTATATCATATTCTTACGTTAGCCAACGCTTGGTTAAAGGCAAATCTTGTGCCATCTCACCTCTTGCATGGGAACGACTGTCGCATCGGAATGATTGATACGATTTACGATATGGACACTAGTGAATATGAGACTAATGCATTGGTAATTGTTAGTTACAACTCTCCTAACTGTTGATATGCGCATAATGGCTAACCATGATGGATCCGCGACGTAGAATAATATATCGTCTGTCAACTTTGCTTTCTACGACCCCGTCTCTCCAACCCTCGCGTCTTTCGGCTCTAATGCGCTCGAACTCGAGAACGGACTTCGAAGAGATGGATTCTTGGCTTATTTCGACACCGTTCGACGGGGGGTATGGTGTTTCCGTCTGTCACAAAAGGATAGACAGCCAGCCGCGTCAAGTTTTCCCAAATCCGTTGGAAATGCTGGATTTGCCTTTTCTTTAACTGAAGAGGGTGCTCTGGAATCAGCCGCACTAGTCAAGAGTCGCCAATATGGCCCGAACGCAGGAAATACACCAGCAAGCTCTTCCTCGTCCGGTGGTTCAGCTAGTCTAGATTCAGCTTACAGAAGTACACAATCTGCTACTCTTCCGTCGGTTCAGCCATTCCCTTCTCTAGGCGAACAAGAATCTAAGACAGTCTCGTCTGTCGATTCGAAACTTACTTCCTCGACCCCAACAAAGGATATTTACGAGCACTTTATCCTTGCTACTCTATCGGCAATTTCTTCTAGCTTCTGCGCTACTACCGGCGCCATTCCGTTGAGCTCTCGAACTCTACTCCTCCCTAGAACTTCTCATAGCGACTGCATCGATATCCCGGCTATTCTAGCTTCCCTGCGTATATATCTTACAACCACAGGTAGTCTTGTTATATCTTTCGCCCTTTCCCCGGCTGAGGGTATAATCAACCTATCCGAAAATCTGGGACATACTCTGCCGTCGCTTGGTGTAACTGTTTTAGCTGCACCGCTGGGCATGTTTGCTACTTGCCATCCTATTGCTAATTCCGAGACTACTACTACTGATAGCGGATTTGCTCAGTCACCTGATACTCAGGTTGTGAGATTGCGGTCCGAGAGAGACGACGGCCCCTGGCGGAATGTCTGCGCTAAATTTCTTCAGGCGCGTAACATACCGTCTTCGTTCTGTGAATCTCAAAATTGGATTGGCCTTCAACGAATGCGGCGGAAGCCAACGGAACAGAATATAGACGGAAAACGGACTCCGCTAATAGGCGCCCCTAGTATATCGTGGCCCGTCAATCTCTGCTTTTGCAAGATATTTTCACGCCTCTCAATTGGAGACGAAACAGAAGACCAGTCCACGTCCCAGCCTAACCAGAATTTTGATGCTTTAAAGGTTGCGAAACAATGGGTTTTAGGTGCTAGAGAGCGAGATGAGACTCTGGCAAAGAACAAGAAGGAAAGGGATGCTGCAACCGCCCGTGAGGTCTCGTTAGCTGATGGCCAGGCTCAGCATACGAGTGGATTATCACCTCTAACCCTACAGCGGCCCAACAACGTCAATGCGTTGCCAGGGGGTTTATATCCCACGCCACCAGGTGCTCAGAATGTTGTAGGCGCGACTCCGTCTATGGACGGCACAGTCTCCAGCCCCGGGAACAATGCGAATACTACAACGATGGCAGACATCAATACTGCTCGCAATGTGTCATACGGCGACAACTGGGAGAACACGGAAGTCAAACGCGAGCGCCTTGGCGCCTCATTTGAGTCCGAGAATCTCTTTGGCGAGCTGGGACCCGATATGTTTGGAGACACCGATATTACTGAAGCCGATTTCAATTTTTTTGACGAGCAGCCAGGTGATATGGATCTGGGGTCGCTTGACCTTCCTGGGCTCCCAAATACCGATACGAATCTTGATCTCACGGTCAGCCTGCCATCAACTCAAGAATCGCAGATCAAATCGGGCCCTCCAGATATTCTTTTATCTGACGCGACCCCTTCTCCAACATTTACAAAGCCCGAGCTAAGACATGCCCGAAGCTCGCTAGAGGACCCCCGACGCATAGCTGGACTAGAATCTAATAGATTTCAGCCTCCGAGCTTGAAGCGACCCGCAAGCCCATTTAATCCAGATACGGTATACAAGAGGATTAGGGCTTCTCTTGATAACCACAAGGCCGTCCAGAAGAATTCCCGTATAAGCGCATCACCCCACAACAGCATTTTCGACAAGGTAAATTTCGGGCCTTGTTTATCAATAGTGAATAGCAAATATGAAGGAAGTGGGCGCTTCGACTTTTCTCTCGAACGATCGGGAGACGCTAAACCATCTAGTTTGAACGAGCCGCCGACGACGGACTATTTGCGGCGTCATGTAAAGGGCCGGAAAGGTTTGAAAGAACTCCCTGCAAAAGTTGGACAACTTTTGATTCGGACCTCTGGAATAGAGGCACCTACATCGAATGGAGCCAGCCCTTCGAACATACCCTCGAATATCGAAGAAGCTCACTCAGACGCTGATGAGATTAGTCTCGTATCAGATCAAGATGACTCGAGCTATGATGGCGATGAGCCTTTATCCCCTATAAAATCCGTAAGCATAAGACGACGGCTGATCGACGATGACGGAGAATCGCTTGCTACGTCATTTAGGGAGCTTGAATCTGTGGATGTGAGCTCGCCACATGAATTTCCCCAGACTTGCAAATCTGAGGCGGATCTTCCGCTTACGAAATACTTTGCTGATCCCGAGCCGCCCTTGCTTCAATATTCGTTATCAGATGAGCAGCTGATAATTGCTGCACAAATTCTCACGGATCAGTTTGCTACTTGTACTCTCCTAGCTGCTCCGGCATCGCAACCATTAGGATCAAGAGCTGATCGACGTCGCCAGCTCACTAGCTTAACACGCAAATCGATCCAAGACATTAAGTCGAGCCTTCCCCCGTGTCTAGCAGTTGCCGCTGGGTGTCAATTTCGCCCCTTCATTGAACTCCAAGACGTGCCGCTCCTTGGTCAGCCTACGAGGATGCAACCGAGATTTCCAAACGCCGAGCAAATGAGACCGAGCAACTTATTCCAGATACCGTCTCCACATTTTGAACTGCGGCGGTACGAATCCAAGTTGTCCGTCTTGCCATCTGCAGTTGCTTTCTGGGAGAGTCTTGGCCTTAGCCCATCGCCCGGGAATAAAGACATCAACGCCATTTGTATTTTCCCTGATTACGAAGGTCTCTCAGATGACATGCTGGTATTCACGGACAGAATGCGTAGCATATACGAATCATTGAAATTAGGCTCATTTAATCGTCTACCAACAACGTCTAGCGTAGAGAATGGTCTTTTTCCTTTCACCGTTGAGAAAGACCCCATACCATTCAACAAATCCTCGCCATTTCTAAAGCCCTCGCTAGCGAGTTGCGCCTCCAAGGTCTGCCAAGTGCTAGCGTCAATGAACGTGGAAGAGATAAATTTCGTCGTATTCTTCGTTTACTCGCCTGGCATTACCGGTTCGATAGTTGAGAGCTGTGTGGTCTTCAACCAGATCTTTGAGGGATATAGGAGATTGCTATCTAGCAAAAAGCTACCGGTTGTCAACGACTTGGCTCTTCAATTAGTGCCTCAGGATTTTGTGGCATCCTCAAGTTCAGTGGCCATGCCCTCTCCTTTCGAATTTTCTAGGCTAGCCATGGAGACGTACGATAGGTGCATTCAATTCGGTGGCACGTCACCGTCGCCCGCTCTGATGCTCGAGCAACCTCCACCACGGATGATTGATTTCAAATTAACAACAAATCCATCTGCGTCTCTGCTACACGAGAATACATGCCTTCACATTGCTTACGCCCAAAGTATTGACGGAAGATGGATCACTGCCGCTTGGACGGACAATAGGGGTAGTCAACAAATGACGGCATCCTACTGTCTGGGGAGAAAGGGGAAGAATCTTTCAAGACCAATCGCGGATGTAGCAACAGGGATTTGGGGGGCGACTCTCGATTTTATCTCCGCTTGGAAAGTACACTGGCGGGTTATCATCGCAAAATGTGGCGCGATGGAGCAGTCCGAGATAGAGCTCTGGTCTAACCTCGCTCAGGCAGAGTCAAAAGCATCGATTAGCCTGACGCTCGTTGCAGTAGATACAGACCCATCTATGCAACTACTCCCCCCCGTTGTCAAGGTGTCGAGTAGCGCCCTATCGGTATTTTATACGACACCAGTTTCGACACCGCAAGGGTCTATGGTCTCGCCTGAGCAGAGTGGTAACCCGCCCACCCCCATCCGGGAAAATATGGGGACAAGCGCGCCTACGCCAGGGGCCGACAACAACCCCGATTCCGACGGCGACGCTACACTAACAGAAATAACGGATCAAACGTGGGGTGCCGTCTTATCACATAGATTAAATAACTCGAGCTCCCTGATGGAGCTCACTCCGGCCCTTGTCAGTGGCTACCTAGTAAAACGAGGTGGATCGCGAGTCGAAGATCCTCTGGTCGTCATGGAGGTTAGCGTCGTCCACAATGAAGGCAACCCAAGAGCTTACGAGTCGCTGTTGAGGGAGATGCTTACATATTATCGAGGTCTGGGAACATTAGCCAGGGCCCGCGGCATGGTTGATAAGGAGACTGATATCCGGCCGTGGCACATCGCCGCTGCGGAAAAAGCCGTCAAGGCGCTGTATATGCTAATGTGATGTGCTACCTAGGTTTTTTTTTTTTTTTGGGGGGGGGGGGGGGGGGGGGGGGCCGTGGGGCTGGGGTTGGGTTTTAGATTCCCAACAAGGCGAAAAAACACCCCGTAAT
>MU405285.1:82684-188901 GCA_022836615.1 Annulohypoxylon bovei var. microspora
TCACCCCCCCCCCCCGCCCCCCCCCCCCCCCCCCCCCCCCCCCCCCCCCCCCCCCCGCAGAGGGCATGGCTTAGGGATGTAGCTGCACTACAAGGCTAAAAGACAGCAGCTCTTTTTTAGCGATATAATAAGATACCAATACCTGATGAGTTTCACAGAAGACTAACTTGCTTAATTCGTTGTGTCATATTGGATGTATTGATTCGAGAGTCTTATGGAATGCAGTGCATACAACGCGGACGCTGCAGAGCGGATGATAGGATTCAGCAGCGGACTTTGGCGGGCTATGGCATAGGCCGGGCTAGTTCACCTATTTTGACAACACCAAAATCCTCCCACGTGAGCGGTATTCCGAATCATTAGCCGCATACAAGTAGGTACTTGGTGCGAGGAGTTATACCAGATACTCAAATAGGTCAAAAAGGAAATGAGTCATCGGAACTAGGTAGTTTTTATCCTATTCGTAATGGAGAATGACTTACTAAAGCGTACATACTGTGTCATAAACGGCGAAATATTTCAATACATATAGGAGCTTCAATATATTTCCGTCTTGTCAACGCTAGGCTTTCCCTAAAGATCTTTAGGACGCCAGTTGGCACCCTTCATACCTCATACCTCAGGCTTTCATTAAATCCAATATGGCTCAGCTTGTATGGCTCATTACCGGTTGCTCCTCTGGGTTGGGAGAGCTATTGACGCGTCATGTTCTATCTCGTGGTGACCTCGCCATCGCTACTGCGCGAACGCTGAGCAAGATCTCGCATCTCGGTCGAGCCGGTGCGGCTATTTTGGAGCTCGACGTTACTCGCTCTCAACGAGACATAGACGATACTGTCGCTCAGGCCGTCACCATCTATGGGAGAGTCGATGTGTTGGTGAATAACGCAGCCTACATTGCGACAGGGGCATGGGAAGACGTTGAGTAAGACATAGTAGTTACTTAGACTAACTAGTACCTGAAGGCAATAGGTCACGATACGTTTACATATAATACCATATGATATATTACGATCTTATGGTTATGTAAACGTACAAACTGCCTGTTTCCAAACCCATATTAAGTGTAGCCTTATATGGCACAAGCCACACAAAGCTACACAAAGCCATAAAGCTTCTTTTGATTAGTAAATCCCTTTTATTGCTAATACGCTCTCCTGGCGCTAGTGCCATTTAAACGCCATTTAAAAACATTATTTTTAACCTTGCTGTCGCCTTTTACAGCCTTGTTTTGGCCTTTTTCAGCCTTGTTTGGCCTTTTTCAGCCCTTAGCTACTACCATGTGTATTGTAAGGATCTTATTATTACTTATACTTTTATTTATTCTTAAGGTTTAATTGGTTAATTATTATAATAAATTACAATATATTTTAATTTATTTAACGCTTTTATATATAATTTTATAAATAATTAATCATTTTAATTTTATTATTTAATAACGTTTTTTATATATAACGTTTTTTAAGTTTTAACGTTTAAAAGGTTATTTATATTAATTTAAAGGTACTTATTAATTTATTAATTTTATATATTTCGTTAAGTTTATTATTATTAAAGTAATTATAATAAATATAACTTAACTTTTTATATTTTTAATATTTTTTACCGTTTTAATTTTTAATAATGTAATTATTACTTTTATTAAATACTTTATTAATATAGTTACGAAATTTTAAAATAAAATTATTTTTTATTATTTATATTATAATTATAAATATTTTTAATAAAATATATTATTACGTAATTTAATTTTTAACTTTATTTTTAACGTTATAAATAAAATGTGCTTTTAATTATATATTAAAAATTTTATTCTTTATATTATTATTTTATAAAATAAAATATATAAAAATTATAATATATATAATAAAATTATTATTATTATATTTAATTTCTTTAAATTCCTTTTATAATAATATTTTTTATTAATTTTTACATGTTTAATAATTTATATAAAATTAAGTAATTATAATAATACTTTATTTTAAATTTATTATTAACTTTAATAAGTTTTTATAAACGTTATTATAAATAATATTAATTATTTTTAAATTATTTATTAAAATAATATTATTTATCCCTTCGATATAATTAATTAATTTTAATGTTATATTTAACATTTTTAATTATATAAGAAAATTCTTAAGATTTATTAAACAAAGCTTTTTAAATAACTTTTATTCGAATTATTTTTATTATAAATTCGTATTATTTATTAATAAAAATAAAAATAATAACATCGTATCGTTAAAAATTTTAATTTACTTTTCTTATTTAATCGTTAATTCCTTTAAGGCTTTTTTTAACTTATTAATTTAAGCTTTTAATAAAGTAACATTATTTTTAAATTTTAATGTTATTAATTCCCTTTTTTTAAATTAAAAGGTTTAAAAACCGTGATTTAATTTTTTAAATAAATACTTAAAACGGAAAAGGTTATTACTATAAAAATAATAAGTCATAATATATTTACGTGTAATATTATGTAATATATTACAATCTTATGATTATATAAACATATAAATTGCCTATTTTTAAACCCATGTTAAGTGTAGCCTTATATGGCACAAGCCACATAAAGCCATACAAAGCCATAAAGCTCCCTTTGACTAGTAAATCCCTTTTACTGCCAATAGTACCTATAAAACGGGTTGTTCCACTTACACGAAAGCAGGTACGATCAGCTTTTAGCACAGTTTGATACAAACGTCTTTGGTGCTGTCAAAGTGACCCGCGCGGTCTTACCTCATCTAAGGGAGAAGAAAGCTGGCACGATGGTATTCATCAGTTCCTTGTCAGGCTGGTACGGACATCCCTTTGTTGGACCATATGCTGGATCCAAGTTCGCTCTAGAAGGTAAGAACCCCAGTCATCGATATTCAATCGTTTCATTAACATGACGAAGGCTTAGTTGAAAGCTTAAGCCACGAGACAGAAGGATTCGGGATTAAGACTCTGTTGATCGAGCCGGGGAGATTTCGGACGATGCTCCTATCACCGGAGAATCTGCACACAATTCCCTCCAAGATCCCCGATTACAAAGAGGCTTCAAAGGCACATGTCGATGGATTAGCAGAAGAGGACCGAACACAACCGGGTGACGCACAGAAAGCCGTCAAGATCATCGCGGACCTCGTAAGGAAGGAGGGATGTGCAGATGGTAAGGAGGTGCCATTCAGATTCCCACTCGGCGCGGATTGCTACAGCACAATCAAGGAGAAGTGTGAAGAGACCTTGCAATTACTTCAGGATTGGAATCACGTTATCAATAGCACAGATCATGATTTACCGAATACATTCTAATAACTGTCTAGGATCTAACCAAACCTAGGTAGTTAGGTACATACCTAGTTATGATATCTATTGGGAGATAAATTTCATAAACCACCATCAAAGGTCCCATAAATTGAGAGTTCACCAACAGTAATTCTTCTTCCATACTAGGTATATAAAGAAGCTGTTTCCTTTATGGTTGTGAAGTCCATAGATTCACATAGGTCCCGTGGCTGTTAGGCCAACGGTTTGTTAGAGTGGTTGTAAATAGGGTGGTTTTGTACGTAACCACAAGTGATCGTATGCAATGAATAGATGGCTAGAAATAGCAGCTACATAAAGGTGACTGACCGTTGTCTTCCGGTCCTTTGTATTATTAAACCCTCTATTAATAGGTGCAACTAAAGTTTAATTAAAAGGGTTAATTACCTATGTAAATTGACAAAGAAATTTCTAAGCATTGTTTCATTTGTTGGCACACTTTATGCCTTCAAAACAAAGAGCTAACTAGGTCAGCTTAGAATGTTGGAAATACGGCTCTTTATACTCCCTATAAATGGTTAAAAGATTGTTCACAATAATCTCTTCACTTTCCTTTTGTTCAAGTTGTACAAGATGTTTATTAATAAAAGTCAATGCAGTTTTAAATTTATATATAAGGTGAGAAAAGATACACAACTCATTTGAAAATTCGAAATTCTCCATAACCAGCAATACTTACCTACTTACTTAACTTCTCATAACCTATACTATTACTATCAAAAGATAAAAACATATCTATCCTAATTCAAAATTTAATAATAACTCAAGATAAATCAAGGATATTTTTAATACTTCCCTTCCCATCTCGCTTACGGTGTTAACTTCGAAGATGTCTAATACCCCGACGCCTCCCAATGGGATGAGTGGGATCAATCTGGATTTACTCTGCTTCGCCTTCCAACCGAGGGATGGTACTACTCACGTTAGGGTTCTAAACTCTTTTCTTAGAGATGACCGACTTCCCAATGCGCGTCGGGTCTCGAGCGACTTTGATTATGAGGCTTTCCGAACATATCTTCTGGAGAACTTTGGGATTCCTTGGAATCAAGCTATAAATATTCGCCTAGAGCTGGTGTCCCAAGGTTCCCCAGCAGCTAGCTCCATACCGCGGTCCTTCACCATCACCGATGAAGACAACTTTTGGCTTTTCCTACTTTATGTTCAAACTGGCAATCACGTTATATCTAGAGATATTGTGCCGGGAGGTTGGGCCATCCCAGTACCCATTGGAGATGGCCTTAGTCCCAAGGGGAAAAAGGAGACTACAAAACCCAAGGAAAGAAATAAGGTTCCTGATCCTAAGGGGAAGAAAAAGGTCCCTCCTCCTAAGAAACCCCTGTACGATTTAGTTAGCGATGAGTCGGGTGAAGAAGACCCGGGTGAAGAAGACCCGGGTGAAGAAAACCCGGGTAGAAAATCTCCAGATAGAATATCCTCAGATGGAAATATCTCAGACGGGGAAGACCCAGATATAAAAACCCCACCTAGAAACCCCAGGATATTAGATATATTAAAAACAGGCATTGGCTCCCCTGGTACGCCTTCGCCCCCACCTAAGCAACCTAGAATTGACCCGAAGACAAAGGCGAAAGCGAAAGGTGGACGTTGGAATGATGATGATGAGGAGGTGGAAGACCCAAGACGGGAAAAAAGAAACGAACCCGACAACAATCCAACTGGGGATTACCTTGATGAGGTAGAGGAAGGCGCCGTTGATGTTGACGATGAGCCGGGAGATTCTGAGACAGCAAAGGGAATGACCGATCGGATGAGAATCGGCTTAGATGAACACACTGATCCTAGCTGGGAAAGTGTAGCCAGATTCTATGCAATCCCCGAAACTGCTCATGAGGCTCGGATACCGGGCCTTAACATGACACCGAGAGACGATCAACTTTACGCAGCCTATTTCATATTAACACGGCCACTCGATAATATCAATATCGGACTTATCGGAGACGATGTCGGCTTAGGAAAGACGGGCGTGGTGTTGTTAACAGCCTATCTCCACCATCGTATTCAATGTGCAATGCAAGAGGTTCAGGAAGAATGGAATAAAAAAGATACAATCCTCCGGCTACAACATCTTCCATGGAGTAAAGAAAAGAAGCCGGTTGATGCACGTTGTCCGAGCCAATATCATATGGTTTCGCGATACGGGTTCCAATGTCCATGTGTTCAACAGGTTGTCTATTCAGTTGGACGAAAACTGCAGCCAAATCCCTCCATTATTATCTGTCCCGCAACTTTGGTTCCCGCTTGGATAGATGAGGCAGAAAAATGGATTGACTTCTCGTGGAATAGCCCGGCAAATGACATAAGCCTCACCGCATTCCACGGCCATTTTAAAAGAGGCCATTGGTTTCACGGCAATGATGCTATGGAAGATTCACGAGCATTACCTATATATGATCCAACCCACAAAGGACGTCGGTATCGAAACACCAGTGAGAATCAATTGCCTCTGAGGTCCCGGTTTTTAATTATTGTTCCCAATTTACAGGCAATGACATTAGTGGGTAACTACACAGACGCAAGACGAACCCTAATTGATGCTTCCGGGATATCTAGAAAGGTATCCAATGTTTGTACACTCAGCGCTACCTTCGTTTTTATGGACGAAGCCCACAAATATACCAACTCGAATACAGGGCCCCTCCAACTCATTAGTAGAATAAGTGAAGATTGTACAGAAGGCCCAACTGTTGCAGTTGCTCTCTCTGCTTCCCTGCTAAGTGGAGGGCCGTCGCTTTGGGGCGGTATGATCGGTCATATGTTCAGAGAGCCAACGGTAGGAATAGAAGGTCTTCGAGATAGGGATGGCCTCAATAAGTACAGGGCTGATTTCGATTATCTGGTGAAGAATCTTGCCATATTAGATTCACAAGTAGATAACAGTGCCAAAAGAAATGCTCAAAGGAGGTTTCAAGAACTCCAGGAATTCCTCAAGAGCTTTTTACCTCGCGTAATGCTCAACCGAACTAGCCGTACCGTTTTCCATGGGAGAATGGTAACGAGGCAAAGTCGCGATGCTCTAATACAAAATACAGATATGCCGGATGGGCCCGCGAGAGACGCTCATCGAGCACTGGCTTCTTCGGTTAATACGTGGGTTACCGAATCTTATCAAGAGCAAATGCGAGAGTGGCAAGACGGTGGAGAAGAAGGCGACATGCCCAGACGCGAATCCGTTCAAAGCCGGCTTCTAAACTCCCTCGTAGTGAAAGGTGTAAAGGTACATCGCTCATACGAGATTATTATTCGCTCGTCATGCTTTCCGGCCGTTGCACAACTTATTCAACATAACGCAGTTGAGTATGAGAGCCTCTTATCAAACTCCGTCGTTGAGATTGCTCAAAAAATAACGAAAGTGCTGGCCGGACAAACAGCCTTCATATCATCTAGACCATCGAATACTTATTCCATCAATAACGCGGTAACGGAAATTTTGAAGGAGTCGCCATTTTATCCTTACGCGGATTTACTAACGGACCAATCTCCTAAGTTTGCGCTTATTTGCAGATGTCTCGGCCATCTTAAAGCACTAAGGACTAGACCTTACGAACTCAACCCAGAATTCCCTAATCCAGGTATTGAGCCCAGTGATGGATCTAGAGTAAGGCACTGTTTGATATTCAGCGAAACACAACTCTCGGCCTTTCTTACTTTCATGTTTCTTTATATTGAATATCGTAACACGTACGACTTCCTCTACATGCATGCTGGGTTATCTGCAGCTGAGCGATACGAGATGGTCAAGGCGATTCAAAAACCATGCGCGCCTACAGACCGGAACAAAATCTTGATTTCAACCTTTAATATAGCTGGAGTCGGGTTTAATATACAGAGAGCCAACTATTGCCTGATAACCGAGATGCCTAGATCTCGAGATATCCAGAATCAGGCAAAAGGACGCATCGATCGCACGGGACAAGAGATGGAACCTATTAGCATTCAAATGCACGACAGAAACAACCTTGCCGAAGCCGTTCGATTCAGACGAAGTATCAATCGTGCGATACTATCAGATCCTGGCGAACTCAACCTCACCTCGTTCGAATAATCAGTATTAGCTGCAAAAGCTGCGATCCCTGGATCCTTTATATACCCCTCGAACGAAGTGCAAACGTTGCCCTGATGGCACAAGCCACATACAGCCACACACGAGCCTCACATATTGCACGGGCTAATAAACCCCGATTCTGCCAACAGGAACATTATGTACCTACCTACTACTTTAACATCCGTCCCCTTTTTTTTCTCATCATGTTCATTTATTTTTAATGGGTTGCATTGCTTAGGTTTAATAGATTATAGAGCTTCATAGATTTGTAACTGAAAGAATATAAAGGTTTTTTGCATAAAAAAGCGTAACGACTTATTAAGTAAGCCATGAGCACGGTCCGTGTACGTAATAGTATTGCATTTTCTGTCTTAAACACGCGGGTTCTGCTTGATATGCATAATATGCCAGACTGATTACCTAAATTACGTTGCCGAGACTCATGTAGCATCAGTGGTTTAGTGGTAAAATCCATCGTTGCCATCGATGGGCCCCGCGTTCGATTCGCGGCTGATGCATAGCTTTGCTTTTTGCACTGTGCTGTACTCCAACATAATATATTTATTATTTATCGCAAGTAGGTACTTTTTTCATTTTATTTCGCTTTTATCATATTCCTGAAATTGTGACATCTACGGAAAGAAACGGGATTGTAAGATATAAGTAATAATAAAACATTTAATATCATTATGCTATTATTGCCTGGGTTATAAAGCGCTTTCTAAACACTTATTAAGGCTTAATTATAACATACAACGCGGGCAAAAACCCCTTCCCCCCAAAAAGCCACCCTCCCGTCCTAAAGAGGAGAACTAATTCATCATCATACAGCCACCATCATGTTTTCCCACTTTGCCTACACCTACCTAGGTCCTACGTATAGGTACCTGAGGTATCTAGCCAACTAAGCACACTTCGGCGATCGGGCGCGTCAGCTCGCTCAATGGCCATTAGCGCCGTTGGTGCCGTTCGTCGCGCAGCAGCTGGCGCCGTTGGTGCCGTTGGCGAAGGCGAGCTTGCTCAGCTTGTCGGCGGCGTCGGTGACGCCGGCGCCGGCCGCGGCGACCTGGCTGGGGGTGCTGGCGTAGCTGGGGGGCACGTCCATGACGGGGTTGCTGGCGAAGAAGTTGCGGGGGCGCAGCAGCAGCGTGATGGGCTCGACGGGCATCACGGGGAAGTCCTCGGGCGCCGGGATGTGCGTCACGCCGAACGTGTGCCACAGCACCACGTCCGTGTCCTCCACCGACTCCGTGCCCTCCCCGATCCACTCCGGCAGCCCGAGCGACGGCTCGCCAGACGTCTGCGGCACGTGTCGGCCCGCGGGCCATAGCTGGTCGTCTTGGTCTATGGCGAGGAGTTAGAAGGCGGGTCGTGATGACGTGGACGTGGAGATGCGTAACGTGAGTAGGAAAAGGGGGAAAGGGAGGGGAAAGGGGGGAGGTGCTCTTACATTTTGTAACATGCACCGCGTGTCTAGCGAAACCGGCTCTCTTCCAGACTAGCGAGCCCGCCTTCGGCAGCAGCGGGGGGACTTCTCGGCTGACAAGCTTGTAGCTCACCGGCTTCTTGCTGTATGGGTGTAGCTTGCTCGTGTTGCAGATATCCCACGTGCGGCTCGTGGCGCCGTTGTAGTCCGTCTTTGAATTGCCGGTCGTGTCTAGCTTCGTTCGCTTGGCGTAGAACGCGTTGCCGTAGAAGTTCTCCGGACTTCCAACAGGTGCGTCAGATGGGACTGCGTCGGCCATGAAGACGGTGTTGTTTGGTCCGTCTACGTTGGCGTCTATTCGTAGGCAGAACAGATGTTGGTGGTTATGCGCGTTGACGCCTTAGACTCGTTAGTTACTAACATTGGAAATAGGGGGTTGGCATCGGTAGGCCGTGTGCTTTGGTAATCTTACCTGGATATACCTGGGTTCCCCAACCCTTTGTGTCCTCCTCGGGATCCATGCTGTAGGTGTTTAGAATACCCGTGAGCCGGATGTCTGGCTGAATAGTACCATCTTGCTGTAATCTAAGTCAGTAATATACTACAAGCTTAAGTTCGTGGGAAGAATTCCTTACGTGGAAGACCCACTACTTTCAGTTAGCATTTGATTAACACCTACATTGATGGGAGTGACTTACTTGGATAGCATATTCATAATTGGCAGCTGTAAAGATCTGTTGAACGATGAGTTTCCTCGCACGTGTAACGATGACCGAGTCGTCTCTGAAATCGCTGTGTTTAAACAATATGCCATCGTCTTCTTCGTGAATACATATCGCATTCTTGATAGTGCGGAGTTCGCCGGATCTTGTAGGGAAGTGTGCGTCTAGGTAATGAATAGACCCCTTGCAGTCACAACCCAACGAGAGACTGTTGGTCATGTATCCAGCGCCGTACTCTCCAAGGTCAAAGGCGTGCTTCCTCTGGTGAGGGTGCTCGGGGTTTCCACTACGAGGGTTAGTTGATGCATCTCTAGAGATGAATATCGGGGTACTCACTATGGCACTACCATCTCTGCTAGGGAGAGTCGGTAGAAGATAGGACGAACAGTCCCTTTGTCGTTGTAGGTAATATCGTTAAGGACGATGCCCTCTCGATAGTTGAAACCGATGTGGAACTTCCAATTCTGCCACTCTATCTCCCGGCCATTCATTGTGAATGATACGCCTTCGGGCTGAGTTATGTTGATGGGCTTTAGGTCTTTGCGGTAGCCTCCTAGCTTTTCAATGGCGGCAGGATGGTAGTTGACTGGATCAGCCTTGCTCACCGGCCTTCTGACCTTGGGGATATCGATAGCAATGACCTCCTGCTTCTCCGCGTCGTATATGGGACAGAAGTCTAGGGGGTATTGGTATTGGCAGTCGTCAACATTAGGTCGGTAGTACATCAACGCTTGCTGGAGTCGAATTTTGCTGCCGTGCCTCTCATCAAAGCCAATTGTCCACGGATCACAATAAACTTTGTGCATTTCATCCTTAGAAATTCCACTAATTACACACTGTTCGATTACTTTAGGGTCCTTTCGAACTGTGAATTCAACATTCTTTAGTTCCTCCATGGTGATCTGAATATGGTTGTTAGCGAACCCTTTTAAACTTGGCTAGTTGACTTACTATAGGTTGTAGTCCATCTAGTAACTCCCATTTCGTTATCGTACCAGTAGAAAGATCTACTAGTCCATCGTATACCTTTCCGCCAGGAGCGATAACGACGATATCTGCGATTCTCAGGGGCCGAGGGGTGTTGGCTGGATCCTCCATCCATTTTGTCATCTCCGCCTTGCGCGGCTCGTGAAGTGAGACGACATTGAAGAAAACATCTCCGTGTGCCTTCTTGACGATGCCAACAGCTGACTGAATCTCATCAAGAGATAGGGGGTCAAAGGGGTGCGGGACCGAGCCTGAAGTTGCGGAAACCATCTTGATCAAAGTATGAGGATAGATAGGTCGATACTGTTGGGTTCGTCTCGTAATGATGGTACGACCTTAAATATATAATCTAGAAACCACATTCTGGCGACAACGGCCTTCATACCTAACACTGGCTGTCCTAGATGCAAATGACGCGGTGACACGCGGAGAGCCATGTATCTAGCACCAATTAGCAATAGAATTATCCTAACAGCATACGATAAGAGTTCCACCTGACGTCTAGTCATGCCCTAGGGAGAACCCGGTATCGAAGCTCTAGGCTCAGCTCTGCAGGCGTGGCCCCTCTCATGTCCGATAAGTCGACGAGGTAGGGCTATGATAGGAAGATCTCGGTGTGCCCCTCTTCATGCGCGGGAGAGCCAAGTAGAAGCCAATTGCGGGGAATTAGCCGCATATAGTTCCCGAAACCGGTATGGGCTTAAAATTGACGGTTGACGATAGGCTAGTTTAGTAAGAGCGTGTCGGATAAGGCCTTGAACGTGATAAGTGAAGAGGATTCAAGTGCTGCTAAGTCCGATACCGGGTTTTTGCAATGTTGGAGTCTAGCATCCAAACATCATATATCTTCGAATTGTACCTGGATTTGACGATCCTAGTAGCCCACGATAGTTATCTTTTACTCTTTCCGAATACCATGAGGAAGATCCCGATTCCCGAGTTCCTATGAGTAACCAATCATGACCACGGAATATTATATAATAAACGCCACCAAACTAGTTCCTCCGCTTATAGACGATCGGACTAAACTGATCCTTGCGCCACTAGCAAAGCCCAGACAGTGAAACTTGCTGCTTTAAATGTATCTGGCGTATCAACTATCTTTATCAAATACTAATCAGCACCGAATGGTCACGATGTTACTAAGATCTTGTCGTTAGATACCTGCCTAGGAATGTATGAATTGTAAAGTTATTTCCACATACAGAAATTGGGCTATGTTACGCCCTTGCGGCTTAAGCCTATGCAAGCTTCTCATTATATTTTCTTCTTTCGGTTTAGTGCACTCCGTAAGACTCAAGCGAGTGGTATAAGAAAATGATAACTGACTAAAGCCATAACCAATCGTTGGTCCAATCATATTTGCTGATACCATTGCTTAACCCCTGAACCTTTTTTATAGTGCGAGTATAAACTGAGACCCAAGATCCAACGCTTGATGCGGAAGCGATTCGAAGTTTGCTTCACTAATATAACTCTCAAACAACTGATGGTTCGACTAGATATCGTCCGATCTACGTTTTATGTAGATAAGAGTTGTCCTTGATTTGTATGATGACCCAAGCTATTGTCTTGGAGATGGTTCGACTGGACCGAGCTAGTAGTTCATAAACTACCATACACAACACCTTTAATTTTCCCAATCTAGTAATTTATGTGTTTAACAGGACATCCATCGAAAGAGTAAGTTCGTATTTCGAGTTTGAGATGCATTGAGGAAAACAAGGGCAATTAAATTATCCGAAACTCGGAAGTATGAGGCGTTCAACTCGTGTAACGATTTCCTATGGCAATCATATGGAATAGGTAGGTAGTTAACTTTACATTTTGCAAAGTCTCGAAGGTCAATATCAAATAGATTAATAGCGTAGTTAGTGTCCAAGGTTATTATATGTGTGATCAATTGACGTGCATACCGAGGCAACTAGCAGCGAATGACGTGATTTAATGATATAAGCGGGCTATTTATGGAACGGATGACTAACCGGATTACAAATGCCGAACTCGTCCTCTTTAGATTCTCCGCGACAAAATTCACTTCACCGATACATTCTAGAAGAAAGAAAAAAGCGGCACCTTAAGGCTAATCTACTCGAACAATTCCAGCTAAGTCATAAAACAGCCTAGTCATCTGTATAATCGTCAAAGTCTAAATATCTGCCATGGTGGAGAAGGTAGATCCGAAGGAATCAAGATCAGGACGGGCGGAGGCGGCGGATTCTGTTACGGTAAGCCCATGATCCACAAAATTACCGTGCCGCATTTGATCCCCAACGGCTTTGTTTGCTTCGTTCGCCTTGGTCAAGTCCCAGTTTTAATAACATCTTTGCCGTAGGCCCGCCGAGAAAGGGGCAAACTTGCCCAAAGGGCCTTCAGACAAAGGCAGATTGACACCATCCGAAGTCTCGAGGATGAGAATCAGAGACTGCGCAAGGCTATTTCTGACATAAGCGACGCCGCACGCCAGAGTGAGGTGGCGCTGTCAATATCTATCTCAACTGCTTGCAGAGTGGCAGGTTTTCCATCCTCCAAGACGGAAGATCAACCAGCATTGACTAGCTCCGAGGACTCGGGCTGGTCTTCTAATGATGATGCGGTGAACGTAGCTCCTATATCATCTGAGGACGATGGCATTCTAAGATATCTGATTCCCTCCTTCGACGACAAGGAACTAGTCGATGACTGGTCACAGTACTTTCCTATAGGGAGTTCAGAGACATATGTCTCACCTAATAGCCTGGAGATGTTTGATAGCGCGATAGACATGACTGTTCCATCACACCTAACAAGTATCGGAGGGGGTTTGAATATTACGGATGTTGCGACACTCGCCTTTGAACCAGATAGAGCTATCCATCTCACAAATCCGCCACCGGACATCGTGCCGTATATGGGCGATGGCGCCTATACTCTAGCAGGCCAGATGTACTGGACTGCCATGGCGTTCGGCTTCCAAGCGATTAAGGCCCTCATCTCAACATCAACGCCACCACTAGCAGCCGTCAATACAGTTTCAGATATCTTCACGCATACTCTGAAACACATAGCTTTACCAAAGGTATCCCATCTCCACCCCGGTCTTCTGGCACTACTCCCTGCTAAAAACCTATGTCTAGATAATGTACCTAATGCACGCGCGACTCGCCTTCCGTCGATACGGCTACTTCCACCTCGCCAGCGACGAGAACTGGGAAGCGATCAGGGTACCGTCAAACCCCTTCCCCTTCCCCTTCCCCTTCCCCTATCCTATCTCCCCCCACCCACCCCCCGCACACAACAGACTCCAACTAACACCCCACCCCAGACATTCCTCGACCCCTCCGGCCCCTCACTGATTAACGCCGCGCTCTCGGACTCGCTGCAGCAGTCGGGGGTGCGCAAGGACGACTACCTGGCGCCGCTGGACGTGGAGCGGCGGCTGCGGGACCGGTTCCGCGACGCGTACCCGGTGTTCGAGGCGGCGCTGCGCGGGCGCGCGGTCGCCGCGGAGCACGTCGCCTGCATGCGCCGCCTCATGCGCGTCGTGTCCCGCCAGTCGCTGTGCTTCGGCGACGGCCCGCGCTGGCGCCCCGAGAGCGTCGACGCGCTCGCCAGCGCGTGGGAGATGAGTACCGGGACCGGGCAGGTGGCTGTGTTTTGATATCTAGGCTTGGCGAAGAGCGAGGAGGGGGAAGGGGGGTGGGTTAGATTGGTTTGTCTTGCTGCTCGTGTGCGTAAGATGTAGCCTTGACTGACGACCCTCCTGGCAGTACGATTAATTCTCCACTCTATTACGAGGACAGGAAGGATCTGGTGTGGCGGTGGCACGACTTTTGACGATTGCTAGTAAATGAAATGAAATAAAGGGGGCTTGGCGTACAATCCGTCCTTGAACATAAGAAAAGGGGCTTCAATTGGTATATGAAATACGGTGTCTACGAGAAACTTATGGAAAAGAAAAACTTGTCAGAGTCAATGATCTTTCATATTAACGTCGAAATGATGATCTTGGATTTTTTTGGAAGGGGAGTTATTGAGAGCGGAAAGGCCTGGCTGCGGAATTACAAGACTGATGAGCATAAATTATCTGGATCGCTATATCAGACATAGGGTTAACGAGGAATAATAATTTAGAGCGACGTTTATGACTTTCAGGAAACGGCGGCATGAAGTGATTATTTACGTGGGACGGACTACTAAAGGAGCGGCTACTGTCACGAAAAAAAGTACATAAATCAATGACCATATCACAAACTCATCGCATTTTCGCGTGGATTGATTGCAGAGGATAGCCTTGTTCGAGCTTCCATGATTTCTATGCTAGTGTAGTTTGCTATCTACCTGACGGACGACTGATAGTCGGCGTGCAAAGAATATGGACCACTGAGGCATCCATCATGAGGGGAGATTGTTGAGAGATGTAGGGGACGACGTATTTCGATCCGGATCGAAATAAAACTTAGTTGCCTTGCGTAGAGTCTCGGTTTCAATGGCTACTAGTGAAATAGAGGAAAAAAGAGAAAAAGGGAGGTTACCATAAGCTGCATGACTGGCAACTTTTCTAGCAAATATCCTTGAGCTAGGTAGTGTCAAATAAGCATTCTTGAAGCTTGAAGCCTTTCTGAATGCGAGTGGTGATACGACCCTCACTTTAACACGAGACCCCAGGAGCATAAATGGTAGTCTGTAAGCTAAAAGGGGCGATCGGACTTGATAAACTTGGTGTCTTTAGTAGAATGAGACATCTTTGCATGATAATTTCATACGCAGAGTTCGATAGGTAGGTGCTAAAGAAACCTAGGTTAGGTTGTCGAAAGCGATGTCGTGACGTTAACAACCTCGATAAGATGAAAGATACCTAAGTCTTGAGACATCGGTGATGTCATGATATCTATCTCGGTAATTCAAGTTAAACTTCCAAGATTAACTTGTAGGTCATGATAGATGACCTCGGCAATATAACCGACTCGTATCCTACGTCGGGGTAGTCGAAGTCTTCGAAAAATTGTCGGTGTCCAGGTGGTTTAGGGTTAGTATCATGGTCCGCTATAGAGAATGCTTCATTGACCGTGCTGTCAGACTCCAATAATTCGAAGTGGCGGTTGACACGATGCTCTTCCCAGAAGGCGAGTCCATTCCAATTGCGAGGGTCATTGTCAATTAGAGTCGTGATACGTCCATAATCCGCCGAAGAGGTATCTGCAAAGGTTCTACTCAGCCAAGACGGTCCGTTCGTGCCGTCCGGCGCGTCGTTCCAGAGTCCCATGCCCAGCGGCACCATGCTGGGTATCAAGATGCTGTCTTCATTTTGGGATCTCGCGAAATAATATGCCATGGGTGTCGTGAAAAATCTATTCCCAACAGAACTATTATCATGCTCCTCGCAGACGCATTTATAGTCATCCATGGCGGCTTGATCAGTAGAATCGAATCCCGCATCGAATACATCGCGTTTAAGTTCCCGCTCGATGCTAGGCAGACCCAAGCTCATGATGTACTCCAGTTTCTGCCCGCCAGGTACGGCATTTTGTCCTGGCTGCAGAGGTGTGGCCTTCCGACAAATTGACGTAGCAATATGCCAGTTTCCGGCTACATGGCACTCGATCATCCCGTAAACGGCATCCAGCTCCGCTAGGAGGAAAGGTTGCAAAGACTGGAGGAATAGCATCTGCTCAGAAACACGGCCATTAAAGAACGTAACCGTACGGCGGTTCGAGAATTGGAATAATGTGCAATACAATTGGAACATAAGCAGCGACCGGCGAATGCGGTAAGACTCGACTTCATCGAATGACTGTTCATCATCATGATCTTTATCTTCGTAGATAATGGACTTCTTAGTATCGGCATAACTCCCAAGTTCATAAGTCTTGGACCTATCGAACTGGAACCGTCGCATCCAGAACTGAACCGAGCCTAGCAGGCGCCGAATGTACTGCAATGTCCTCATGATTCCGGGAATTTGGGGAGGGTAAGTCCCATCGCGTCGTTGAATGAATGCTTTGATCCAGTTGGCGTATTGCTTTGGCCCGTCATTGGATGCCTCGAACGGTCGAGTGCCGGAAGCTTCGATTGAGACAATGCGGCATAATATATTCAGCATTTCTAGATTGTACGGCATCTTCTTCTCATTGAAGATATGTCGGACGAATCTAGGGAAGTTACCCAAAAGGAATCGGGCAAGCTGTGGCATTGTGGCAAGTACTCTTTCAGCAACTTCTAGGGGGAGTTTGGTCAGAATTATGATCCGGAGTTCAGATGTTTGTCTGTCCATCATGGCCATCGCGCCAGCGAAGGTCACCTGGTTGGCGGCCATACTGTATATAGTTAGCTTGTTTCTATCTTCCTAATTTCCGTGTATCCTATGAGTTAATGGAAGAGAGGGGGAATAGGGAAATGGGTGCGAGTGTTATATTAATGAGTTACTTCTGTATAGCTGGAACCCATCATAGATCATGGGCTTCTGCTGAAGCTGAGGTGCTAGCCAAACATTTTTTATATAGAGAAATAAAAACTTACTTGATGTTCGAGGTAATACTGTGCCTGTGAAGATGTATCAACCCGGTCGAAGAGTTTGTGAGATGACCGTCACGAGAACTTGACAGACCACTTGTCAGATGAAAACGTTATGTGTAGAAACCACAGCTACGGGAGCTGAGGAATAAATGAATATCGGAGTAAAAGGATACCCGCAAAGAAGCTTGAACTGTGGCGGGCGAGGTGTTAGGTGGTGGATGTCGATAGATGTTTGCTGGTGGGATGGTTCCAGCCGCGGTATTTTGTGTTGTGTGAGATATTGCTAGAAGTTTAAATTGAGTAAGAGTGCGGAAGAGAATTTGATCTGTGGGAAGTAGTGAAGAGGGTTGGAGTTAGTCCTGTGATAAATAGGTAGGTATATATACCTTTCTGGATAGGTACCTAGACAATTGAGATGCTTTGCAATGAAAAGAGATCATATTTAGAGTCACGAATCTCGGAATTTGCTGATAACTGGTTTACTTCACACCTTGTCATAGATCGGGTGAGAACGTGAGAGTAGGTATGCTGCCTGTTTAGTGTACCTATGGAAGTGGCATTCCCTATGTTGGTGTAATGGGGACTGAATGGACGTGTATGTAGCCACTGCCTGAGAGACGTTGCCCCCAGAAGAGTGATTCATAGATATAGAAATATCCCTAGGGGAGTTGTATCGGTTAGAGAAAGGGGAGAGTCATAAGTTCCCTTCATACCATCACTCAGTAGGTAGATCGTCTACTCGTAGTCTCCAAATCCGTGGCACACAACAACTACCCAGGTAGTGGTACACACTCTTTCATTCTATCCCGGAGAATCTCTAGTATTAGACCTAGCCCGGGCATCTGATTAGTTAATTGTCGGCATGGGTGAACAATAGGCCACTTCACAACTTGACCCACCGAAAGAAACATTGCCAACAGCTAGTTCCTTCGTCTTTTTGGCTGTAACTCATTAGTTGGCTTCCAATATTGTTGTGCACACATATTGAGCTTTAAACCCCTGCCGAGGGCCTGGGGTTCTACTCTGGGAAACCAATTTCCATCATCGGTAATGTCTTCTAGCAACCACAGCACTCACTGATGAAGACAGCGTCTTTACTAGGGAGATAAGCTTTCTCAACCCAGACGTTGGTGCCTCCTTTATATTCATCATCCTCAAAGCCTGGGTGTTAGTCACAAGAATGGAGTTTCGACTACCTAATATAGGCAGTTATCCATACTGTGAAGGGCGAGGGAACGATTGCTCTGCGCAATCAGATATTCGGCTCTTAGACTTTAGTTGATACATGACAGATGAAGCCTTAGTCTAATATCCGATTGTATAGGTAAGCAGGTGTGAGCAAATGTATTCTCGGTTCTATTGCCTGAGCACAGGAGCAATGCAACGATATTGAAAAATTAAAGGAGTTGGTTCGATAAGCAACTAAAGGTCCAGAGATTACCTAATAAACCAATTACCTAATTCCCATTTTAACGGGGTTTAGCCGCTAGCCGCTAGTGTCCCCGCACCGCTCGGACCAAGTACCTCAGTACTTATTACCCAGGTACGAAGTACATACCTAGTAAAGCTTCACAAGCGCGACAAGGTTCAATGTTAAGCTTCGCTTTAGGTCACTTCACTTCACTTTCTTTATTCCTTAATGTGCCAGTGCGTCTCTCTTAACATCTACACATGAGAACTCCCAGCACTTCCATGATGAGCTATCGTTTCTTCTATAATTAATAGAGGCAAATCCTTCTCTCTGTTATAAAGCCAGAAGTGCTTTTGCGCTTCTTTAAATTCTTCAAATATCCGTCTTTCCCTACGATGACAACTTATCCTCACTCTGATTCTCGTGTGATTAATCCGACATCACCTCACAATGTCGGTCAACGCGAATTCGTTGTCCCAGTACCTGGAGCAGCTGCCAGGGACTACTTTTAGGAAACTGTACCAGCAGCCCTCTACAGCCTTTGCCATCTTTAGGCGCATGCTGCCTCATACAGGTATGAGCTTGCCCTGAACCCTACACAAGCCGCTCTCAAACCGCCCCCGCCCTCGAAGGTAGCTGGTTGCTTATTATGAGAAACAGCGAAGACCATTGTGATGGCAGTCCTCTACTCCCCAAATCCATTCTCCCTCGCCGAACTCGACCTCTGGGTTAAGCCCTCGGCAACTCGCGAAAAGGACCAGGCTCTAGCCATTCTTCGATCTCTCCATATAGTCCAACCTCAGTCCCTGGCTTTGACTGTCAACTTTAGGAATAGTCTGCGGCTTGCTTTAGAAGGAGGAGGCGATCACAATTCGTTCGGCGTCCCGTCGACCGATCCTATTCCCAGTGAAGTTGATCATGCGTTCCTCGATAAGTACGCAAGAAAGAAATGGGACGATATCCTTCACTATATTGTTTCTGCCACTGGCCTGACTATAGATAAGAGTGCTAGCGGGCCTAAGCAGTCCGTCAAGGATCTTCTGACGGCCGGTCGCCTGGTCGAGCGTAGCCACGGGGACCTTAAGATCACACATATCGGCTTCTCATTCTTGCTACAAGAAGCAAATGCGCAAGTCTGGGCTTTGCTTCTACTCTGGCTCGAAGCTATCGACACAGCCAACGCCAGCGGGACAAGATCAGATATGGACGGCGTGGACATGCTATCATTCTTCTTCCTCCTAGCCTCCCTCGAATTCGGCCGCGCATACAGCACCGACGCCCTGACCGAGAGCCGGCGGAACATGCTGCCCGTCCTCATCGACTTCGGGCTCATCTACATCCCCCAACATAACAAACGGCAGTTCTTCCCCACGCGCCTCGCGACGACTCTCACCAGCAACGAGACCGCCCTCCGCAGCGTCAGTGCCGGGTTCTCGGCGGCCGCCAGCGGGGCGGGCGACGAGCAGGACAGGTGCACCATCATCCTCGAGACCAACTTCCGGATGTACGCGTACGTGCACTCGCCCCTGCAGATCGCGGTGCTGGCGCTGTTCTCGGACCTCAAGTTCCGCTTCAAGGGCCTGGTGTCGGGGCACCTGACGCGCAAGTCCATCAAGAAGGCGGTCAGCCACGGCATCACGGCCGACCAGATCGTCGCGTACCTGTCGACGCACGCCGACGAGCAGATGTACCGGTACGCGGCCGCCTTCAACAAGCCCGTGCTGCCGCCCGTCGTCATCGACCAGATCCGCCTCTGGCAGCTCGACACCGAGCGCATCTCCACCACCGAGGGCTACCTCTTCAAGGAGTTCAGCGACTACAAGGACTACAAGGGCGTCGCCGACTTCGCCCAGAACATCGGCGTCTGCACCTGGCGCAACGACAAGAGGGGCATCTTCTTCGCCACCAAGGTCGAGCAGATCAAGGACTTCATGAAGTCTCGTCGTAAGGCGAACGAGGCCGGCGGCGGTTGACGCTCGTGTGTGTAGGTGGACTGGATGGTGTGGTGGATAGGCTACGAAGTGGGTGAGTAGTGTCCTTGTTTGTGTATCATCATTTCCTCCCGGACGTCATTAGGTATAGGAGTTCTACGGTCCACGGTCATGCATTAGGGTACGGTAAGGACGGGATGAAACGCGTGGCCTACGACATATATAGACAGGCGTTTAAAAAGCCTAATCATAAGGGCTTCCGCCATGCTTGCTTGCTTGCTTGCTTGCATTTAAGGAAATACAAAAGTTTACTTTACGAATATCACGAATACCTTCCTCTTCTACGAGACGGTCACGAGTAGTTCAAGTCAGGTTTTGGGTTAATGTGTAGTGTCATTCGCGCACATGACTCTCGGTCAGTGGTGCTTTTCCGATGTCCCCGACGCCAGCAATTAATGTACATACAACCAGTTTCGTTTCGTCCGTCCCTTGCTCATGACTTCGTAGACCCTCCACTGATGTTTCCAGATGCCATGCCGAGTTCTCCCTTCCCCCTAGGGCGGCCAGAATGCGTATCGTATGTTGCCGTATGATGATGCCACATCCAACCCCCGTTCCTGAAAAGCCTCTGTTCAACCGAGCGTCTCGTATTGAAGAGATGACGAGACAAGAAATGAAAAGGAAAGGAAAAATCATTAAAGTGATGTAGGTCGCAGTTAGACCAAAGCCCAAAGGCTACAGAAGAAGAGAAGATTCAATGGCGAAAAGACCTATGAATGGCCGGATAGAATGGGCTGGGATCCTAAACCCCAGGCTGATCCAATGTCGAGCCGTCGTCATCGTTGGTATGGATGTCGATATCAACTAGAAGACTCAGTGCGGATCGTAAGAACGGGTCGTAAAAAGGGTATCGTAAAGGGTATCGTAAAGGGTATCGTAAAAAGGGTATCGAAAGCAGAGAATAACGAAGCGATTTTTCGAATCGCGCGAACCGCACCATGTAATACAAGTGGTGCATGCGTATGTAAGTCAAACGCCCGCCCCTAACGCGAGGGACCTCCCTTCTTGCCGCCCTCCTTATCCTTATCCTTGTTATCCCTGTCCTTCGCGCCGCTGAAGATGCGGCTGGCCCATCGCTTGCCCTTGCCGCGGGAGTCGTCGTGCATGGTGCCGCCGGGTGGCAGCAGCCACTCGGTGCCGTGCTTGCGCGCGTACCGCTGCTGGAACTCGCGCAGGCTGTCGCGCGCGGCGTCCGTCATGCACAGGTCCTCGAGGTGCGCGAACACGCGGCGCACGCGGGAATCGTCATCGGTGAGGTGCGACGCGCGCTCTCTCGCCTCGGTGGTGTAAGGGTCGGTCGACGGCGCCGCGAGGCACCCCATGGTGCTAGATGTGGGCAGGCCGGCCGGGTTGTGGCGCTTGGCGACGACGGGACCCGGGATCTTGGTGGTCGCGCCGATGATCGCCGCCATGTTCTCGGGCGACAGGTTCTCGCTGCGGAAGCGGTCCTCGAGCGACATGAAGCGGCCGCTCCAGAACTGCATCTCCTGCGCGTCGTAGATCAGGCGCACGCTGTCGAGGTGGTGTGCCGAGGATGCCTGGGGCAGCTGGGGCGGCTGGGAGGAGCTTGCGTCGTTAGCCGGGCGCAAAGTGGCGGCCGACGAGTCGTCTTCGTTGGAGGGGCTAGGCGCCATTGTAGATGATGGCGTGTGACGACGGGAATGAATTCGACCGAAGCTAGGGAAGGACGGACGTGAAAACGACGAGCTCAGGTTGTTCAACACTGTGCGCGTGCGCGACTTGGAAAATCCGCTTCCCTTCTGCCCGGTCGAATTCTGTGTTGGTCGAGGTAATTGCGAAGTGGACGACTGGCCGGGCGCGTTCGCCGACTTAGTACGCGATGAGGTGGGGGCGGTCAGTTGCTGTTGCTGGGGGTTACCGCCCTCAGGGCCCTTCTGCGTGACACTACCACTCACTGACTGAGTGCTTGTAAGGCGCTTAGGATGAGTCAGACCCTGGCTGCTCGTGCGCTTCGCTGCAGTTAAGTCAATCACCCCCTCCCTTGGACCAAGCGATGACATGCGCATGGGCAGCGAGTGCTTAGAGGAATCGAAGTCATTCGTATCCTCCAATTCCATGTTTGCCATAATACGAACGGTGCTCATCAATGACGTATCTGCTCCAAACGTACTCTCATCATTCTCCTGGTTTGCACTGGGCGACAGGCCACCACTCTTCTGATCTGCATCCGTACGTTCGACATATTTCTTTGGCGCGATACTCTCTTGCTCGATACTCTCACTCTTCTTTGCACCCGGTAACTCCTGTGCATACATGTACTGGACGCGCGGAAGCTCAAAGCTGTCCTTCTTCGCAACAGGCGGGTCAACAGTCGTCGCCATCTCTCGTGCCATCTGAGCGTTAAAGCGGTCCGACTCCATACTATCCTTATACCCCTTAATAAAGAATTCATCAAACGTACCCTTCTTCACGCCAGGAGGAGTGAGGCGGGGGATGTGCTGGACGCTCGCTAGACGAAGGCTGTCTCGATGCTTCGAGCCGAGACTGGAGTCAGACTCCGCGGGCGGGAGGTTCTCGAGCTTGAGCTCGTGGGCCATCCACGCGCCGGCCGGGATGTACGCGATGTCCTGGGGCTCGGGGGGCGGGCGCGACGTCAAGGGCTGGGCTACACCGCGACGAGGTGAGGGCACGGGGAGGCTGCTGCCGCCGCGTCGGTGACGCAGTGCGGGCGCGTAGGGGTGGAAACCACCTCGATACTCGGGCGTAGCCACGGGTGTCGATACATGAGACTGGTTACCCGCCAACGGTCCCTGGCTCACTGCTGTGAGGCCTTCGGGACTGGTTGACGTGGTGACCGATGTGTAGCCGGTGGTCAGTTGTGACTCCGGACTGTCAGAGATCATGCTAGCCGATCGACCGCGCGATGAAGTCGATGTGGTAGGGTGATGCTGATAAGTGGACTGGAGAGGGGGTGGGATACTTGACTGGTGAGCGGCGGGATTCATCGGTCCGGCGCTGCTACCCTGAGATTGATCAAGAGATGTGCCAAGAGGCCAATAAGTTAGCCCACGAGCACCGCGGAAGAGGTCGCTTCGACCAACTGCTTGCAGAAGGCCGGTACCGCGACGCGAAGTGGGACGCGTAGGCGACGGGTCAGCGGATCGATTAACGCCAGCCGAGGACGCGGGACGCGGAATACGCGTGGGCGTCTCGGGGGGGTCGCTCGATGATTTACCCATGATGATTCAATTCAAGCCGCGTTCAGAGCGCGTACAACGGTCTTAAGAAGATGGAGGAAAGCGTTCAAGAAAACGAGGAATGCCAACCGTGCCTAGATGTTGAGCAATCCGAAGGTCGCGGTGACGTACAGACTGCCCAAGATCAGAAAGCAGCGGACGGTGTTTTTGAAGAGGTCAAGAAAAATGTCTACGGACTCGTAAACGAGAGATTGGAGAGTGGACTGAGATAATCTTTGGTGGTATTCGCAAAGATTGTCGGGTGCCATTTAGTTGAGGGAGTGGGAATGGGAATGGGAAATGTGGTTGCGCGTGTGGTGTTTTGGAAAGAAAAAAATCCAAGAGAAAGATTTCTGCTGCCTGTGAGGTATGCAAGAAGCCCTAGCTGTGAGGGTAATCCAAAATGAGCTGCGAACGATTTCATTTAGGGCTCTATACGATCTTTGGTGGTGGTGTAGGACCGGTGGGATGTTCTCGAGATCGGCCTCTAGTAGGTAACTGCTAGAGTTTATACCTAGGGGCAGCAGCTTCTATATGTCGGGTACGACTAGAGGGGTACCTTCTTCTACTATTGTTGATGGATGTCGTCTACCTGTGAGCTATTGCTCCTTCCTTAGAAACATCAGAGAGCGTCGTTTTATTGACGAGTCCCTAGATGGGGATGGACGTTGGCAGCTCTCAGCTAATCTCGACCCCTGAAGTCATATATCAGAAATCCTACGTCGCTCTTGTCGACGACCCGGTCCATAATAGGATTCTCATGGACATTCGAAGTTAAGTAATACCATAGAGTGTCACTTTGATGCTCACAGATAGTATTGCTATTCTATGAACGCTGGCGTGGAATAGGGGTTCAGAGCAGACAGGTGGTAAACAAATATGGACCATATCAATTGTTGATTGATGCTGTTATTAGAGTTAACGGTATATAGTGTAAGTATAGCCTGTTATATGTTGCCATTATGTGATTGAAACATTCAATTCATATCAAATCAGTTCATAAAAGTCTTATTCATAACGTAGCATAGGTGTCGCAAGTAGAACAATATGTGAGATAGTTATCCGATTGTCTTAATTACTCAGATATCTGGGTAGATGGCCTTAATACAACAAATAGATTCACATTAAAACATCTTATTCTATCCCTGATATATTCTCTAATACTTTATTCATTGGACTTCTGTGTCTTTTAGCCCTCTATCTTATATTTGAATGTCTCATCTCCTTTTCCCCTTTCAATTGCATTTCCGTGCGAATCCCATAATGCTCGCTCTTTATATGTAACATTGCCTTCCCAGTCTAACATGATGATAGTCTGTCTTTGAGTGCCATAAGCGCCTTTCATAAAATACCCATGTGAATTTTCCTTGTGTTGGTCTTCTTGGTCGCTGGGGTCCTCGATCTCGTCAAAGGCCGCCTTGGCCCTTCCTTCATCGGCGGCGCTAGCCATTTCTTTCCAACCCTGATCATCTGCGAAACTTCGAATGAAAACGGATCTCCGAAGAGCGTCCATGTGTTCTTGAAAGCTCATCTTCGGTTCAAGGGGTAATGTGTCATCGTCGAGGACCTTGAAGAGTCGGTCCGTCAGTTCGTCCTCATTGAAATCCTTGTCCACTGCTTCTTGTATCGCTTCGACCATCAGATTCTCGCCGATTTTAATCTTCGGCCACTGAGGTGGCTCGACGTAAACGGCATTGCTAAGTCCGTATGTCTGCCCCCGTTCTCCACCTATCCATGGGACCTCGCCGACGTGGTCCCACCGATTGGAGATGATAGCAAGTGGTTTGATGTCCTTCTCCGTTCTCTGCTTGAGATCGCCGCAAACAAGTGAAAACCCGCCGACTCCTTTAGCCGCGCGACCTTCTAACATGGAGTGGACAAAATCGCCAAGGCTCTGCTCGGGTGGAGCACCTAGCCAACCCGTCACCATCCCGCCCCGGCTTTTGACGCCGGAGATGGCGTGCTCCGGGTCCGGGTCGTCTTCACTCGACTCCCGATAATTCGTCAGAATGGCGAAACGTCCGGCCTTAGTGACTCCTAGCCATGTTCCTCGCTCGCGACGATACAAGTCTCGTGCCGATAGTATCTTCTCACCGGACGGTTGATGTGTCCACCAGTGAGGCCGGCTTGTGGGTCTGAGGATGTACTCGTCCCGGTTGTCGATAGCTATAAGAGCATATTTGGGGTGTGCCGTTGTGATAAGAACGATACACATCGTGTTGAAAATAATGTTCTTGGGTGATCTTAGGGGTTTCTAATATCTTGTTCTCTTTTCTTTTGGGGTGTACAGTTAAATATGTATGTAGAATTTGTACGGTGGTATTAACGTAGGGGAGGACAATTATAAAAACTCGGGGACATAAATATTGACGAAACAGAAGAAACAAGAAGAAATTAGAGTGATCCGTCCTCGCCACCGTCTCAACAATGTTTGCGTTATACCCTAGGTAGGAATCTGAGAGACTGGGATGTAATCTCCTGATACACACAGCCCTTTCTTCTTGTACAACACAACAGGACACGGCAGCGGGAGTGTCTAGGGCTAAACTGTTCACAGGATAGACGAGATTAATCCCAATGGTGGCGTGACACGTCTCATGTGAATTTGATATTGGAGGTGTTGTTAGATGTATCTGATGTGTGTAGACCGCCTAGAGTTGCTAGGTGTTTTTTTACCTGCGACCTGCGACATGCGATTTCGGCGGGAACAGGCGAAGAAATGTAGGTGGTTTTAATTTATTTAGGCTCGGGTTCAGCAGGCCAATTAACTTACTTTTCAGCGTCTTGGGTGTCTTCAATGATTCCAGCTGCCCGTAAAGTCATCGGACTTTCGTGGGGTGACGGGTAACAAAAAACGGATACTACCGAGAAGTGGCTGAGAATTTCTACTATTTTAACTGGACCGGGGTAATACTTTATTTTCAGCTTTCAGAGTGGCCGGCACAAGTGGCTGACATGTGGTGGAGATCACCGACAAGTAGCAGATGGTCTGTGCGATTAAAGTGGAACTAGTCGTGGGGGGTAGTCGTCCTCAATGTTTCCAATTAAAATATCGACGCATCAAATCCAAGTTTTCCACGAGATCGATTTGCAATCTCTCCTTTAAGAGTTTTCAACTTTTACAAATACATATGGAACATATGTTATGACATATGAAACTTGCAGACTAGCAGACTGGCAAGAAATATTACTTGCATTATATTACTACCCAGAACAGCCAGAACAAGAAATACACAGCAAGAGCTGCAGATAATACTCACACAGCTGGGGTTGGGCAACAATACTCCTCAACACTTTCACCCAAGTGGACCAATTCACCGCCGCATATTATACATATGTAGTGCCTGCCTGTCTAGATCTGAGAGACTGTGACAACTACGAGCATACCGATTAACCGCATTGGTGACCGAGTCCCGTACTTCTCCGTTGTTCCTTTTCGAACAGTCGTATTCGTTACTGCGTGCCGGGAGAGCTCGCCGGAACAACAAGCAACTACCGGAGTTGAACGCGCCCAATCATGAGTAATACCGTTGAAGCTCCTACGTCCGGGATGGTACCATACGGGGTCAACCGGCTATTCCTGTCCGCATTCCGGTGACGATCAACCCTGATCTACCTACAGTTAATGAAGTTCATCTTGCATACTAGCCTTACGAAACGCGCGGCCCCCTATGATGAACTCCGTTGGCTACGGCCTGCATTTAGTCCATGTCTATCGGATGAGGAGCGCTTTATGCCGCCACTGATAGCTAGTCTTCTATTGGCCGGGGTGCCGTCGAATTTCTTACTACTGGTAACTATACAACTTACAGGGTAGAATTTATGTATCTACTACAATATCACTTACTGCGGTGCCAAAGCAAGTGCAAACCGTCGGCAAGAGTTAAATAATATGAGTTCCTTCGTTGTCAGGTCAGGGACACATCGAGATGTTAGTAAGGACTATTGACCAGTGTCTGCTCCTTCTCTACAAGGTAGAATCAATCCACATGAAAACATCTCGAAACATCTGTAAAGTCAAAATACAGTAACCAGCTTCAAATTCTCTCTTCTCCTAAGTATCTCTCTTGTTCTCTTGTTTACCTGAATGTCCTCAAATTCATATATCCCTATAATCATGGTCCTTATAGACTCGCTCTCAGGCTTTAGGACCTAATTAAGGTAATTGAGAAACAACTATAGATAATGGCTCACATTCCTATCGCTGGCCGTACATCTATCGGTAGCTTAGACGACGATCAGTTCTACAGTGCATCGTCAAGCCGTATAGATAGTCGACATGCCAGCCTCACAACTGCACCGCGAAACCTACAAGATGAGACAGTTCATGGCGTGATGCCCTCAGAGCCTCCCATTTCAATCTGTCAGCCTGGTCGCTCCGTTCCCGTCTCACCACCGGAAGTCCAGAGTCCACCATCGATACGTGCGCCAAAGTCAAGATGGGCCATTCCTTTTTCTCTGCGTCATCATCACAATCCTAAACATCGTCATTTTTGTCCGAAACCACTAGGCCGCCGTTTTCACAGAGCATTATACGGCACATCGGACAGTATTCCGTTACTCCAACCACTCACAAGCGAATCGGGCATAGATACGAACGATTTTGCGAGACCCCTGATCTCGTCTCCGGCGTCTCCGGTTGTGGATCGTTGGAGCTCGGTGTACACCGGAAGCCATTCTCCTTGCTCGGAAAGATCATACTCATCGGTTGACCCAATTAGCATCAATAAGCAAGGAACAGATGCCATTGTTTCTACTATCCGAGCCTACTTGTCCAGTAGAAAGCACGATGGTTGTTCGCCGCAGATAGGGGTATCAACTACCAACGAGAATTACCCCCCTTTGAAGCTGCAAACAGGCCAGACCTCTCTTCGAGAAGGATTTTTGCGCCCTAGTGAAACGGCAGAGGATAATTTCTTAGTCACGACAAACGACATTGCGGGAATCTTAGATATCGTGATCGCTGGCATTCGCTGCATTCACCGTGGCGACGCCGCAGCCAAATGTCTCTCGATGCTGTTGCCCAAGGAATCACTGCCAAAGCCTTCCCCTAAATTCAAAGCAATCGTTCCTGGATCGGCAAGTATTGCTGATCCTGCCACCACAATCAGCTCGGTTCAACCTTCATTTAGCATTGCCGGATGTTCTGGTAATCATAGACACCAACTCGATGCCTCGAGAACCACGTTCATCTCTCGACAGAGCATTACCGAAGTTACTTAGGGGAGATCCTCGGATAATGCGATCCAAGAGGCAGGCAGGGAGCTTTACGCGAGCATCTCCGAATCGCTAGAGGTCGCCCATAATACGTCTTCCCGACGTTCATCTTTGATTACTTCCAAGTTGCCGTCCCCAAAAGATCCAATATGGGTGAGACCTAAACTTAGTTCTCCGACTGAAGAATCAAGTCATATGCCAGAACTTAATTCTCGGGATCAGAGGCGTTCGGCATCCGAGCCGGTCAGCCCCAGAGCATCTTTCGGGGACCTCAAATCTCTAACAGGCCGTCACCGTGATGGCTCAATGACTTGCTTCCCGAAACTTCTTTCAAGGTCGTCTACGACCGACTGGCTGACACCGTTGGGCTTATTCGGAGAATCTAACCTATCCAAAGATAAAGCAACGGTTCCAGACCTCTACGTTCTTGGTATCGACGCACACTCCGGTGCAAATGTTTCCAGGTCTTTAGAAATTCTCGAGGAATCACCACGTGAAACACCGGCTCCAATTGACGTTCCGATTACCGAGTTCCCCTTCCAGCCCTCCATCCCGCAGTGGCCCACGCAAGCGAATGGAGGACTCGAGGCGCACACCACCAAAACAGGCTCCGCGATTGGCGTCTCTTCGCATCGACGTAAAAGCAGTTTCAAGCCAATCGAAGCACCAAACCCAATCCCGCTCCCGCATCCAAACCATGATCTCCTAGACACATTGCGCCGATACAGCTTCATGCCCATATCGGACCAGACGCCGGAGAGCATCCGTGAGGCATCACCCCCGGCTCGAACCTGGGCCGAATTGCCACTACGAGAGGAAGGAGGAAGGAAGCACTCGTCCCAAGAATTACTGCAAGAGATCCTTGACAGAAAGCCGGCATCGAAAAGGTCATCGCGAAGATCGTCGCGAAGACCCTCGTACATTAACATCCAGGGCCGAAACAGAACGAGTACGGGAGCATCGCGGAGGAGTGGGCTTGATCGCATGTCTTGCTCGGAAGATCAGACGCCGCATATATGTATGGACGAGCAACTGACGCCTCTATCGGGCTCCGAGACGGCTTGGTTTGAGTAAGGTATGTCGACCGATGGGATTACCCACCTAGGTAGATTGATGAAATAAGAATGGCTTCTTCGAGTTACATGCCTCTCCGCCCGTGCAAGTTGAATATGTTAGAATTACCACTAAGATTCACGACGAGACTAACAGGCATATTATACAGAGTTATGCTTCAACGAATATCTTTGCATGGATAAGTATATAATTAAAGGTCTATTTTTCAGTAGTACCAGACTCGATTCAACAACCCATCACGCCTTTCCTGCGCGCATCAAGCCCGTATAATATCAACACAGCGAATTGTACTCCATAGCATCATATTCATCAATCCCCCCTCCCTTTCCCCTTGCCATATATAGGTAGACAGGCACTTCACCGCTTCCACTGCCCCGCGTTCTCGACCCCCTTCGACACACTCTCGGCCCCGTTCTGCACCCCCGTGCCGACGGACCCCAACGCGTCGCCGACGGGCTTGCCGGCCGACCCCGTGGCGCTCGTGACGGTGTCGCCGAGCCCGCGCCCCGCGGCGCCCACCACGTTGCCCGCCGTCCGGCTCACGCCCCCGGCCACGTTGCCCACGGTGCTGGTGACGAACTTGGCGGCGCCCGTGACGCCTGAGTTTTGGGAGTTGCTTTCTAGAGGCATGTTGGGGTGTGGGTAGGTAGTTGGTTTGGTGGATAGGTAATAGTAGTAGGTAGCGGAAGTATAGATGTAAATTTGGATGGTTTGGTAGACTTGAGATTTAGGGATTTGAAGAATTCAAGTTCAGGAGGTTTCAAATTCAGGAAATTAGTATGTTAGAGGTATTTTTATACTTCCCATCCGCGCTGATGCCCCCTACGTAGACGTGTAACATCAATTGATATTGGATGAGATGTGACGTCATTGACCTCAGCGAAGGCGCCGTCCACGTAAGGTCAGTGACGTCATGGCAGCGCTGTCCCACGACGACTTGAAGAAGGTTCCCTGTTACTTCGTATGTGTAACATGAAATCTATCAGATTTTTAACACTTAATTACCTAATAAGTACTGCCTGATCCTAATTGGTTAACAATGCACAATGATACACCTTGGATGAGTTGAGCAACAGCCGACGTCTTTAACTCTCCACTATCGCATCCCAGATATAAGTCTATATTTAAACCTCTTAGCTCCTTCGTTAGTAACTGATTCATATGTTCGCTGAAAGTGTTACTAATAAGTCGGGATACGGAACATACTAGCACCAGACATCTATCCATATAGTTAGGAGATTAGATTAGTGGCAGTCGGACCTAAATATCGCCGCTTTGTTGCGACTATGCTGTGCGATCTACTAGAATACTTTAACACCGATACTACCCAATTTAGGTAAGTATTAAGTTCAAGGGGGGAGTTTTCGAGGGGGGGGAGTATTCAAGAACCCCACTTTTGTGGGCAGATATTAGGATATTTACGGTATAGCGCGGTACATTGGGAGCTAAGAAATAAATTATCAATTTCTAATTGGTCTAGCTGGCTTAAATTGCCATTCTAAGCATAGGTCTTCAAAATCAGCCAATTGGGTTTGCTTACTAGACCTAGCTAGGTCTAGTACCTTTGCCATTTCCTCCCTAGTGCGCATAATATCCTTAATTTGAATGAAATGCTTATTCGGGTCTCCTTTAACCTTTTTCCGTTTAGCGCGTTTTGATTCGAGCTTTTCCTGCTTGCGTTGATTTTCGGTTCTAGCCAATCGGCATGAGCTTACGTTAAGAGCTTTCTCCGCTTTTTCAAAAACGCGTCGTTTGATTGGATCGTTTAAAAAGGATGGGCAAAGGTTTTTGTACAGCTCTGATGATGTCACGCGACCCTTTCGGAGTAGCCAACCAATCAACGGGCTTGTTTGGCGGGGCGTTGTGGGGGTTCTCGGCTGATCTTCGGTTAAGCGTTGTTGAGAGATGTGGGCTTTTCGAGCTGAATGACGGCCTTTGATTCGGTCTCAAAAAGTGGATTTGAGAACGCCCCAATCAGCGGCAGCTTTAATAATAGAAACATTATGATTGGTCACGGCATTAATTATTTTTTCGAGCGCTGATTGGGTGTAAATGGTTTTATAATCTATGTTATAAAATAAAGCATTTTAATTGGTTAAAAATGATTAAAAAATAAAAATAAAAAACTTAAAAAAATACATCGAAAAAGGTGGCCCGTGAAACAATCCAAGCATTTTATTGGTCGAGGTCTGCCCACAAAAGTGGGGTTCTTGAATACTCCCCCCCCTCGAAAACTCCCCCCTTGAACTTACTTGCATTTCCTAGACGTGTATGACAATCCAACGGCTTTTACGAGTTTAAGCCCTGGTAACCATGTCAATTGGATGACAAATTTGGTTACACTTGATGTAGGAAATAACATTTCGTTGCTCAATTCTAAAGTTTATCAGTCATACGCGAATAGGAGGGAGATAGATATTTCGGCAGGTACCTTCTGATCGCAGATTAGAACGGCCTCCATACAGGTAGGTACCTACCTACGTATGTATACCTAGGAATGCGGGGCTTCAGCTTCTCTTCCCGTTCTCCCAAGGCCCTAGGCTCAACTTGAAGCCACCAGAGCTACCAGAACCACTTACATTCTCCCGGGAATGCCACTCCTCTTTTCTCCGCTTCCCGGAACAGCGGTATTTAAGCCAGCCACTTTCACCGTCGTCAACACTCTCCTAACACTCTCCTAACACTCTAACCTCTCCTGTACCCCCAAATTGGCTATACGACCAAGCAATCACCCCGTCACGCAAACTACTCCGGCCTCTATCCCCAACAGCTCCGACACTCGGCAAGATGGTGGCTGTCATATGCATCGCCTACAAGATGGGCGCCAAGTTCGACCTGGACTACTACCTCAAAACCCACATGCCGCTGGTGCAGAAGGCCTGGGCAAGCTTCGGCCTCAAGAGCTGGAAGGTCGCCCACTACACCAACCCTGACTCCGCGTACGTCGTCCAGGCATGGCTCGAGTTCGACGAGATGTCTCAGTGGGACAAGGCCAGCACCGCTCCCGAGGCCGAGCCGGTTTTTGCCGATATCCCCAACTTCACCAATGTGTCGCCGGACAAGCTATTTGGCACCCTTGCCGGATCTGCGGTTGTGTGAGGGGGCATGTTAAACTTATGAGTGGCAGGGTATTTGAGTTCTTGTCTGGGGATCGTTGGCTAGCTTGTGAGCGGAACGCCCGGGAGGTTGTGATATTTTGTGTTTTCGGTACGGGGAAGCTGAGTGGATGAGATATGACCTCCTATTATCTTATGTCACCTACCAAGGCATATAGGTATATTTACAATACTTAACGGGACAGCTATTCTGAACCCTGATTAGTCTTGAAGACCGTACGCACCATCAAGATGAACGCTTATAACCTATCGCTGCTAGAGAATAGTTGACTTAGCTTGATTTCTACCAGCTAGTCATATCAGTCATAATACTTCTGATTCACACCAGCGATAATCTCCGTCTCCCGCTGATCCACCAACCCAGTGCGAAACCTATGATCCTTCGCGATCCGCGCCCTCGCCCACTTCTCCGCAGTGACATCACGCGCGAACTTCTCGGTCTCCGACTGCAGCCCGAGGCGCCGCAGCAGCGGGCTCGCGACGGGCTTAAGCAGTATGTCCGCCTCGGGGCGCGCGAAGTAGATCAGGCTCAGGCGCGGGCGGCGCGCCTGGTCCTCGGGCGGGCGCACGACGCGGTGCACGGTGCTCCTCAGGTAGCCGGCGCTCAGGAACTGCAGCGCGTCGGCGACGTTGACGACGATCGCGCCGCCACCCGCCCGCCGGCGCCTGCACCTGCAGCCCCGCCACCGGCTGGTGGAACAGGAACGTCAGCGTGTTGTAGTCCGTGTGCCCCTTCGCCCAGACGTTGCCCGCCTGCGCGTCCGCCGCCGCGGTGCGCGGGTGGTACTTCATGTACCGCAGGTACTCGAGGCCGTGCGCGGCGTACCGGTGGCGCTCCGCGAGGTAGTCCTCGTCGATCTCGAGCACGTGGGCGAACAGCCGCAGCAGCGGGAGCAGGACGCTGTTGTGGATCTTGAGCGAGAAAGCCCTGATCTCGTCCCAGTGGTCCTGGATGAGCTGCGGGTGCGGCCGCTCGTGCTCCGGCGTGAATTTGGGGATGTTGTAGCGCTCGTCGTTGTCGCGCGTGGCGAGCTTCCCCGTGGACTGCGGCTTGTAGCCGCGGAAGTCCCCCTTGGCGGTGTCGCAGGCGTACTTCAGCTTTTCCTCCAAGGGCAGCTCGAAGAATGCCTCGCACAATGCGTATTGGCGCCTCACTTGCTCGTCCGAGAAGCCGTGGCCGACGACGTAAAAGAAGCCCGTTCTTTAGTTAGCCATCTTTCTCGTGAGTGGACTTTTGGTCTCACCATTTTTATTGATGAACTGTAGGACTTGCTCCGCGAGTGCCTGCTTGCCTCCTGGTTGGTCCAGCTTGGATATATCAAGCGCTTCTAGCTCTGCATATTCCACTGTTTGGATTGTTATTAGTACTTGAACATTGCGTATTTTGGGGCATGTAGGTACATACATTGTTCCTTGGTCTCATTTGGATACTCGTAGGATAAAGGGGCTTCCATCCGAGACGGCGACATCTTTCATTATGTGCCGTAGATTGTGTATAACTAATTAATAGTATCTTCGACCTCGTAGATAAATACTTCATCTATATGATTTTGGTTGTCGGTACACTCCAGTTGAGCGGGGAACTTGAACTCTTATTTGATCCTACATCGCAGATATCTCTACACGGGATTGGACGAATGGAGTCCATATAAAATGATGCCATTATGAGCTGTGAAGGCTAAACCGCGACTACGACTCTTTGGGCAACAGGAAACACCATATGATATAGAAAATGTTATAAACGTCTGGAGGATTCAAACTCACACTTTCCATAAACTACCACGACTGGACGTCATTCGACACCGAACTATGCGCAAACCCCATCCATCTCCTTAGATCAGTTGAAACTGAAATAAAATAACTCGTGTGATAATGTTGATACCTAATCCTACATTTACGCATTGTTTTTTATAAATTAGCTGATTTTTGTAATAAGATAGGTTCGCGTCTAGGATTCTAGATGAAGAGAAGCACCAAAAATCTTCAACCCCTATTTAGAACTTTTAGTTAGAACGTTAGCGCACCCGAAGGAAACATTTGAACCTCGGCACCAATCGGAGAATTAAGTACGTACCCCGAGTAAGTAAGCTTATGTACCAGGTTACCTAAGACAGTCTGAAATAAAACACCAACAAAAACTTTGGACTCTTACTGGAGACTCAATTGTACGCAGCAAAAACCATCATGACCAAACAATAAAACCAAGGTCGTTTCTAAATGATGGCCGCGGTTCAATTCTTTCCTCCTAAACTTCTTAGTGATCATTTAAACCGAGACTAAAAATTAATCGCATTTTTTCCCCCTTCAAATTGAATCCAATCAACACAAATGGCGCATTACATGTCTAGATCACGTGCCTTACTGCCATGCCGGGTCATGCAGTCAAATGCAAGCATTGTCTTCGCAACTACGAAACCATTGCCGTCGCTGTGGCAGCGGCAAAGATCACTGCAACTAAGATGGAGTTCCCACTCGCCTCTAAGCATATCCTCAGATCCTCCCAGGAAGAAAGTGACCGTAGGAAGTATCCGGTCTTTGTATAAAAGGGGGGAACCCATCACTGTCATGACTGCGCATGATTTTCCCAGTGCACATGTCGCCGATGCTGCGGGAATGGACATCGTACTAGTCGGCGACAGTCTAGCAATGGTCGCATTGGGTATGCAAGATACCAGCGAGGTGACGGTTGAAGATATGCTCCTTCATTGTCGATCGGTGGCCCGTGCAACCAGGGCTGCCTTCACTGTAAGATCACACGTAACTTCGCCGACGTAAGAGACTAATTAAAAATAAGGTCGGAGATCTTCCTATGGGGTCATATGAAATCTCACCGGAGCAAGCCCTAGAGACGGCCATACGATTCGTCAAACATGGTCGCATCCAAGGCATCAAGCTAGAAGGTGGAAAAGAGATGGCTCCAACCATTTCGAAGATAACCCAAGCCGGTATACCTGTTCTGGCACATGTCGGTCTCACACCTCAACGCCAGAATTCCCTTGGGGGTTTCAAAGTCCAGGGAAAGACATCGAAAGGCGCGATGAGCGTTCTAGAAGATGCGCTAGCTGTTCAAGAAGCCGGTGCCTTCGGCATGGTTTTAGAAGCTGTTCCGGCGGAAGTCGGCAGTATCATTACCCAGAAGCTTTCTGTTCCAACCATCGGCATCGGTGCTGGAAATGGGTGTTCTGGCCAGGTGCTCGTCCAGGTCGATATGTCCGGAAACTTCCCACCCGGCCGCTTCATTCCCAAATTCGTGAAACAGTATGGTAATGTGTGGGCGGAAAGTCTCCGAGCAATCGAGTTGTATCGAGAAGAGGTGAAAACACGGCAATACCCAGCCAAGGAACACACTTATCCCATTCCTAAGGAAGAACTAGAGGCGTTCGCAAGGGATGTTGAGAAGCTATGATGCGATGTCCCTCTCTCGATTGAGTTTCATGTCATACCAGAAGGCTCTAGAGGACAAATGGTGTAAATTCTTCTTTTTGGGTTTACTGCATCAGCATGAATAGGTGTTAGGCGGTATCATGGAGAGTGTATTATTAACAGCCACTCATCCAAATGCAGGGGTGATTGAGTAAACCACAATCAACTGATCGTTTGAGTCTTTAAAGCACTACTTGAGAAATTAGTATTTCATAGATATCCCTAGTAAATAAGAATGCGCGTACCCTATGCAAGTTGCCGACAATTTCGTCTAGAGCAGGAGCAAATGCGCTATTGACGTAGAGAAATAAGCCATCCGTCGGATTAAGCCGCAACGCTTTGCGCAGGTGAGACACGACGGCTTCAAACTTCTGCGTCGCGCCTATACGCCGCACCTCGCGCTTGAGCTGAGGGGCAGATCCGACAGCTTTGAAACGAATAAGAATCCGTTCCTGTTCAAATTCGCCGGCACTTGAAAGAGCTGAACTGGCGTCTTGAGGCAAAGCTGTAAGAACGGCTGAAGCAGTCATGGTGAGTGGGAGTTCCGGTGATGCTGGTCGGTCCGGAATGGGGGAGGCCGGAGGCGATGGGGATGGCTGCTCGGGTACGTCTGGAAACTCCATCTTGCGTCATATATTTTCCTGTGTATTGTAGCGAGTGTTTATACGCATAAATGGGTCGATTCAGTAGAAAAATCCCGACTTGTCGCAGGTGGGTGATAAGGCCGAATGTGGTTTCGAGGTAGAAAAGCAACAGGGCAGATCGGAACCAGGCAGGATCAGCAAGCAAGCCACATTTGCGACGTGGCTTAGTCTGAGGCTAGTGTACCGCGGTTCTGTGACCCACCATGTGTAACAACTTCCCCCCTTTATCTCCCCCTTTATTTTCATCCCACCAATAATTGACTTCAGAATGCAACAAAGATGTGATGCAATTTTCGGTGCTCATAAGACATCATTAAGCTATTCCTGATTGTATAAGTTGCACTTTTCATGCAGTAATCTCTCACGAGTTCACATCAAGCATTTGCCTAGGTAGATAACTAACTGCATAATGGCATCAGAATGTCATCCTACCAACATGTGCGCTCCTCGCTAAATCTTGGTTGGTGCGTTAAAATAAGTGCAGATGGCAATGTATATCATGAAATCTAAGGCAACTACTTAAGTATCCGTTTACATTCTAGAATCTTACAGAAACTCTCTCGATACAACTTGCCTACGCCAATTCTATCTCAATCACGCCCTCGAATCCCCGTGGATCCATCCATATGTGGACTATCTTTAGTCCCGCCTCGTTTACGAGCTCCGTCCACTGGGCTTCGGTTCTCTCATAGGCAGAGAGGTTCGCCACTACAACAACGAGAGTTAGTAATCTCTTCAGGAAAGGGGTTCAGGGTTTTTTTTAGCATGTATCGGGAGAAACCACTCCTTGTTCATAGTGATTGGAAAGTTCTCACTCCCGATGCAGGCCAAAAGGGGAAAATAAATCTCAATATTACGTACTCAAGCTCACATCCAAGGATGCTTGGTACATGCTTGCCCCTGTACGTGGCATCACAATTTCACACAGAAGGATCTTCGAGTATCCTTTCTTCAGTGCTGGCTTGATATTCTGCAAGATCTGAACGGCCAGTGTGTCCGGCCAGTCATGGAGTATCATGTGGAAGAAGTATGCACGGCTTCCTGTTACAAAGTATTAATTCCAACTTCTAATTTCTGGTGCGTATAAGACACTGGTGTAGAAAATTAGAATCTTACCATAAATCGGCTGTGGTTCAAAGAAATTATGCGTCATGAGTTTGACCTTGTCTGTGTCAAGGATGACGCCTGAGATAGCTCCAGCTAGATCTTGGAGAACTAAGGAATCGGCCGGTAGATCTGGATGCTTATCCAAAAGCCTGAGGAGATCGGCCCCATGGAGACCTCCGACGTCGACAACGAGTGGATTTCCAGAAGATAAATCTGCCCCTTCGATGAGAGACGCCGTATCATAGAATTCCGGCCATGGGATCCTATACTTCGAGTACTCGAATAAGAAACCCCTAAGGCTATCCCGATAATCCTGCTTGGTCAGGAATCTTTCAAATATCGGCAACTTTTCTGGATGTGCATCAATGTAGCTCGTGTTCTTCGCATCTTTCGGCTCTCGGTATGACGTCTTTTCTAGAAACGACGGCAAATTCTCATGGGACATGTCCCAGTGATGAGTCCTAGAATAAAATCAGCAGGGGTAGGTTTTAAGGCAACATAATAAAATTCTTACTTCGAAAGGATTGCGTGTGCAAGACAAGTAGAGTCGTCACCAACCGACAGCGAAAAGTGGGTTGGTTTGTACCGATCCTCCCCCGTTTCTTCGATGATATTTGCAGCTCCCAAAAGTCGAAGCAAGCGGCCTATTCAAAAGTCAATTTTCTGATCGTCAGTATATCTGGAATTTGAGTACATACGAAGCAGGCTAAACTCGCAGGCTTTTGTAGCCAGTCCCACCAACTCTCGAACATGCTTTTCTCCTCCACCAGCTGCTGTCCATCCACGCCAGAGACCGATATCGAGGCACGTCTTCAGCGCTGCGTATACAAGCGACTGCTGGTATGCCATTTCATAAGCCTTTTCTCCATTTGATTGTAAGCGGCTAATTAGTTTGCAAGCGCCCTCTAGCAATTGCAACCGCTCAAGTCCGTGGCCCTCGAAGTCGGCGGCCGTAAAGGCATCGAGTTTACTCAGAACCAAGTTAAGATTTTCCATTGTAAATGGCAGCCTTGGCAAGGTAAAGTTTTGAGGAGTTCTTGACCTTCTGGGTCTAGCAGTGGCATCCTGTTAGCATATATAGTAAAACCCCCGAGAATTTCTTAGGCAAGGTTGCAGCCATTGACGCATTTTAGTGCATAGTGGTGTTAGCCCCGATGTGTGAGTATACTTCATGATACGTGCCACATCGACGAAGTAACACCCAGTCATCCAACCAATTTCGCAAGAAAAAGCACAATTTGAATACAGCCCGTCACAAGACACCCGCAGGCAGATAACCAAGAGAGCCAATTAACGAAGAGGCTTTCAGATTTTCGAGTCACCTGCAAAATGATAGATCCATCAGGAAGAAGTTGGTGCTATCGTACATCCATCGAGGTCATCCATTCAATAGTGCAATTGTCGTTGCTGAAAGTGTTAACCTGGTAGGTACCTATGTTTAGAAGCATATGATTTTCAAACATATTGAATAGAACGATAATGTGTTATACAATTTTATAATATTATTGACGATCAGTGAAATATTTTCAGTCATTATATGTTCTTTATCTCTAAATTAGTGTCATATAGAACATATCGTGAGTTCGTATATATACGAAAATTAGTATCAGTTAAGGCGATATTTTCTTAACGCCAAATGCTCGCATATTTTCATCGAGAATTATATATCGATATAGTAGAGGAGTGGTCATGAGGGGTGCTACCTACCTCACTAGGATGGGACAGCTGTCAGTGTCAGCTCGCTTACCGAATACGTATTCCAGTATCTACTAGCTGGGTGGTAGCCTTCGATATAATTGGCTGTACTGGCAATCGGGATCTTGTTTCCCCAATCTGTAACACCCTTCTCAGTGTTGCCAACAACACGTCGGTCACGATAGGCGTAACTATGGCGTCTTGCGAAGAATGTATCCGTCTTGATATCCCGGCCGCCATCCTTCGATTACAACATACGTGGGGGACCGGTCGACCGGATGACGACGAGGCTGGCTGGATGTATGGGTGGCATAGTCTCGCGCGCGACGTCTTTCGGTGTGCTGATGAATCCAAATGCCGGCTCTGTATCGCTGTAGCGGGGGGTTGGCAAAACTTCCGCGCCGCAGCTATCATTGATAGTTCAAAGGATGGAATGATAAACTCGCAGTCCCAACAGACAATCTAGATGCGGACGTTCAAAAAACATCCGCTTATAACGACGATAAAGTCGACACCGTGGTTGTGAGGTTAGGACGTGCGGATGATGGGCGCCAACAATGGAGCTACGCACTGCGAGTGGTTTATATACCAGAGCTACCAGTTAGACGGGATATGCAGTATGAAGAGCCTCTGTTTATTATTTTTCTCGTCAGACTTCCAGTTCATTTAGGGGACGAACTATTTGATCGTCGTTTGGGTCTTATTTTAAAAATGTCAGGGAGTGTCTATGAGAGAGTCGGCTTCATTGACAGCTTCATTTTAGAATCCGAAACTAGGCACTGATGGTGAACATAGGTAGTTTCTTAATACTTAAAAACAGTCAATGTTTGTGGTGCTGATATGGGTATTAGGGAAGGCGATTTCGCTATAGATAAATTTCGGGTCACGATAATGTACCTAGATAGGGGTATAATAACTTCAAAAGTGGGCATCTTTGAAACATATCTACGAGACTAACCTAGAGATTCGTAGTTTCCAAGTATTATAAATAAAAATAAAAATAAATCCTCTACAACCTACTCTACATAGCAGCATCTTGGGTCCAATCAGGGATGGCAAAAAGAACTCCGAATCGGGGAATCGAACCCCGGGCTTGGCGGATCACTCAGATAGTCGGTTAATTACTTATATCTGAAAGTGAGAGCACCAAATGTTAGCCACTACACCAATTCGGACTACCAGAACATGCCGTATGGATTGTTTGAGTGTGTGAATTTTCTGATCAATATTGTCTTATGTCCTAGTTCTATTAGCGTTGTTTGCCCACGTTAGTCATATGTCTTTAGCCATAGAAAACTTTTACCTGACAGAAACATGAAATTGAGACTAAAAAGATACCTAGGGAACTAATAGCTTACAAACTTAGTTCTACAGTTTCCGAATATATCATTGTAAATGAGAAAGTGAGGTAAAGTGTTGGTAAAATCACAAAATAAAATGCGTATAATGCTATACCTAAATGTATTATTCACCCACTTATCCATTGACCTATTAGCGTTCATTAGGTATGCTAATTCATGTTTCACTAATTAAGTCTTTAGAGTTATGGATCGAGGACATGCTTCATTTTGGGTCGAAATAGGTAAATATGTAACGTGGAATAGGCGACCCGCATGGAAGGTAAATCAATGCCAACGGAGACATACTAACTATAGGGGCGTTATGAAATGGCATGTCACTGCAAATTGTGAAGGAGTCTTTGTGTGAACAGATGTATCTCAAGAGCAAGCCGAAGTTTTAAAAATAGTGAACTACTGTTGGTGGAAAACGATGATATACATTTGATGATGTGAGTGGGAAACGACACGGGCAGCTTTACACTAGGCTGTCAGCGTTCAACCTCTTTGAAGGCATTCACCTATCTAGCGGTAGACACGTGATACAGGACGGTTCACATGTTCTACCTACTTCAGGTGACCATACTACCTAGAGTCAAATATCAAACTAATAGGAGAAAGGGCCACTTCACAGAAGCTTATTTGCTGTTACTTGTTGAATGCCGTGACTTGATTTCTGAGTTTTGCATCGATTCCTTACTCGTAGACTACTACTTATACATACATGATCTAGTGATCATATGCTTGCACCGTTGCTTCATCAGTGTCGAATGTTGTAAAATCCTGACCTGGTTATGTGAATCAGGTGACTTTGAAGTACCGTGCATGTCCTAATCCCCCCTTAGGACTACGCAGATCGAACGCCCCTGCCACCAGGCCAGCCGAGAATTTGTGAAAATTCAGAGAAGAGAAAGTAAAACCACCCTTCGCCGAGAAAATGCATGAGACTAGGGTGTGCGACACCTAGATGAGAAAAGTAGAACCAAATGCTGAGACTCCATGCCATGCAGTTATGCCTTTTCCGTCGAACTTTTGGGAAACGGATCAACTCCAATGGTTTTATCGAATAGGAATGGCTTGGGAAGCCAGAAGAAAAGTAAGAAATGGGTATCATCGCGCCGCGAATGCCGAAAATTAGAAACAGGTTCATTGTATTCTATGTTCCTGGAGGTGAATGACCGGCGTGCAATTAGGGCGTAGAGTAATGTCGGAAGCAAATTTACTTCTGCAAGAGTTAAGTGACGTGAGCAGACTAGTAAGCTTCTTCGAAATCCGCAAGAGTGGGTGTCCAGGATCCAAAAGACTTATGTTTAGGTGCGCGTTGGAGCTGGGAAAGGAGATCATCCAAGTCACCCCAGTTTTCCTCATCGTCAGCAAATTTGCGATGTTTCTTGGATAAAATGTGCTAAATCAATTGTTAGTCATTAGTAAACAAGGGTTGAGATTAGAAGGTTAAAACATACCTCATCGAAGTCCGCATACTTCTCCGCGCAATTCTCGCAGTAGCCAGGCTTCAGTTCGGCTTTCTTGGGTTGCGTAGCCTCTCGTTTCGCCACGCGTGAAACAGCCTTGGAAACCACTTGAGCATCCTTTCCGGCTACAGTCTCATCGATCATGTCGAGCTTTCGGCTCGAAGTGCGACTCATAGTGCTGAAAGATCGCTTCATTGGGATATCATCTCGGAAGCTCGCCTCGCCATTACGACGAGAACTCAAGTCCTGTGAAGTTGCAGTACTATTGCGCTTCAAGACCTGACGTTGAAGGCCGTGAACCTCCTTGCTTAGACCGGTTATAACACCAGGCGTTGTTGCAGTTGACGATACCATCTGGGATCGAATAGCCGAGGTCGCATTGGATGGCTGAACACCAGATGCGACAGGTTCACCACCGAAGAGGCGGCTAGCAGAACGGCCAGTGAACGCTTGAAGACGTGTATCTGCGAATGGGCCGACAGTAGGCTTCGACGGAATAGACAACTCAACCGAGGCAACACTAGAACCACGGCAATGACCGTTTTCCATTTCACCCAACGATCGCTTGCCAGTCACAGGCTTCGGGGGTTCCATCTTCGGAGGTTGGAGAATAGGCTTAGTCTCGGCGGCGGCCTTAGTCACTTGGACTTTCGGCTTCGACTGAGGTCGGGTCTCTCGGGGTTCATACTCATCAACGAACGGACAACGTCCCAATGCAGCAGTACGGAATTGGGGCCAGTCTCCCTTGGACTTCTCTGCGACCTTCTTATACTCTCTAACCATAATCGGTTTCTGCTTCTCCTCAAAGTCGTATATGTATAGATACGGACCCTTGAAATAATGCAGCTCCTGGGCGTTTACGGTGGGATCTCGGTCGGACGGTCCATTAACGCGTTCATTATGGAGAAGATGTAGTAGGTTGCGTTCTTCGGTGGTGCGAGTCTCGGTAACCTTCGTCTTGCGAGCACCATACGCAATCTCAGCACTGACATATGGGTCAGTCTCAAGGAGCAGGTCCAACATTCGCTGCAACTTGTCCAGAGACCAAATCTTCTTCCCCATTTCTCTAGCACGGAGAAGGACATCCATGTTGCGCTTCGGTGGCTCGATCTGAGCATGAGATGGCATCTTTCGGGATCGAATATCTCCATCAAATCTACGTTTCGTAGAAGCTTCTGATAGTCGGGTCAGCAAGGATGGATTGATCGTCTTCACTTCTTCCTGCTCCTGCTCCTGTTCCTGGATATGCTCCGAGTGCTTCTCGTTAACCGCATGGTCGTCATCTCGGCGGCTGACACTCTTCTCGGAGGGGATCGTTCGGGTGGTGACGACGTGTGTGATATCGATAGAGAAAAAGGCCGCTTCACGCTACACGGAAATGTTATCAGTCAACTGAACCAACTAAGACTAAATAGGTTTTATAACTTACAGCACCCAATGCTGAGATCTGCTTGGCGAGCTTCTTGTGTGCATCGTTAGGGACCTTCTCGAAATAGAATACAAGCTTGGGGAATCTGGCTCGATGGTGTTGCTGCCAGACTTGAATCTCTTCGATATCCTTCTCGGTATATCCGTGGCTGGCAGATACGGCCTGCTGGAGCTGATGATGGTGATGGCCGGACCTCTCCTTTGCCAGCTTGCTCTCATAACTGCTCGCATTGCGGCGCGTCTGTATAGGGATCTGGCTCCTGGAAACCCGATGCTGCTGCTGTAAAGGAGACTTCAATGAGCGTTGGGAACCGCTCTCGATTATCTGTTTCTTGGCGGGAGGTGGCTGGCCATATTGCTCCTCACGCTGTACCTGAGCGGAGGGGCGTTTGTGCTTAGCTAGGAGAGCGGAGCTTCGCAAGGGAGAATTGGCAACATTCTGGTTCGAGGATAGAGGGACTCGTCTACCAGACATGTTGGAAAGCGAGACTGGTGTTGGTGATAAAGATACGGCTGCCATATAATTGTGGTATTACTTTTAGAGATGTTATGTGGGGTGGAGATGGAGATGGAGAGGGAGGTTGGCGGTGGGCGGTGGGCGGCCAAGATTAGTAATAGTTTGAAGGTCAAAAATGGTGATGATGTTGACCAGCAAATGTTTATTTCGTCTGTTGATATGGCCAGCTTGACTCGGAAACAACAATAGAGTTGAGTGTAAATTATTCGACTTAAAAAAAGATTCGTCGATGTTGTTGGTAAGGTTGAACCGAGTTGCCCCAAGGTACTATGCTTATGTCCGAACCCTGACCCTGTGGTTGGCACGCGACGAACCGAGACGAACCGTGACACAACACGCCGGATTTGAAGGGCAAAACACGCGCGATTCTTCCACGTCAGGATGACATTGAGTTCAATGTAAAAACCAATAAATGATCTTGAAGAATTCAATTGCTCAAACGACGCGAGAATAAACTTGTAGATCGACGTGCAACGACGTGAAAGTCGAGTCAAAGTTGGATAGCTTTAAAGCTTGGTGGTGGGCAAATAATAGAATTCAAGAGTTTAGCTCCAAAGCTTTTGAGGGATAACCGGACAAACCACGCTAGCACTAACAATTTCCCAAAAATCAACAACAAGGTTCCAATCTTCGACGCACGGACCAGTTGACATCACTGTCAGCCCCCACTAAGGATGTGCACAGCAACCACACAGCTGCCAAAGGGTTAGGTAATACAGGCAGGTACCCCACATGCCCGCCACTTGCCGCCACTGGACACTGGGGCACTGGGCAGGCATTTTTACATTTTATCTTTAAGTACCGTACCCAATCAGCCAATCACCTCAAAAACTTTTCATTTACTCAGCAAAAAAATTCCGAATAAGCTCGACGATTTCAATCCGCCTCAATCTCCCGAACTACAACATCAAAATCGAAACGGTTGCACTAGATATTAATCTACCTATATACCTTGGATTAAGTATAGGAAAACGTTTTCTGTTTACCAAGTTTTCTTCCTATACAGGACCAATTAAACTTTAATACCCCTATATTACCGCATTCGGCAATGTCCCAAGCAATTGGGTGATGCAATTGGTTGAAGCATTATTCTCGCTCTAATCATGAACCTCCATCGACTCCCGTTATGGCAACTCGAACGACACCTTAAACCTCACTCGATCCCATCTTCTCCGCAATTGAAACGTCTATTCTCAACCAATCTTCCTAATTCTCGATTTTCAAAGCCTTTAACAAAGTCAAGGCACGTCAATTTAGAATGTAACTCTAGATGCATAAGGGCCTATTCGACAGCCATTTCGGCTAAAGACATTCTCTTCGGTCAACCAGTCTATGAAACACATCCGCATGTTCTTAAATCAGGTGAACTCACTCCAGGCATCACCGCCCAAGAGTACCATGAACGCCGCGACAGTCTATTAAACAACCTACCACCCAATTCTGCCGTCCTTCTCCCCTCCTCGACTCTTCACTACCGTTCCGGTGCCGTTTTCTATCCCTTCCGCCAAGAATCTAATTTCCTCTACCTCACCGGCTTCTCCGAACCCGACTCTCTCGCCGTGATAAAGAGAACCGACGAGTCAAGCGATTATTGTTTCCACCTGTACTGCAGGCCGAAAGACCCACAAGCAGAACAATGGAACGGGCCTTGGAGCGGCGTCGATGCTGCGAGAGACGTATGGAATGCAGATGAGGCCGGGGACATCGGACGGGTTGAGAGTCTACTAGCCGATGCTCTCAAAGGGGTGAACCAGATCTACACAGATGCCGAGTTATCGAACAATGGGGTGTTTACAAAATTTGGCAACCTCTTGCGTTCGGCAGCCCCGAGCGCGAAAACGGTTCCCCTAAAGCCACACGTCAACGCCCTCCGCGCCATCAAATCTCCGGCCGAGATAGCCAACATGCGACATGCAGGGCGAGAATCCGGACGAGCACTAACAGAGGCCATGCGGCGGCCATGGAGGCACGAGAAGGAGCTCGCCGCGTTCCTAGAATATCAGTACCAGATGTCCGGTTTAGACGGGCAAGCGTATATCCCGGTAGTAGCCGGGGGGCCTAAAGCGCTACTTATCCACTATATTCTCAACAACGGCCTACTAAACGATTCGGAATTCGTCCTCGTGGATGCGGGCGGCGAATACGGGACGTACATCACAGATATAACGCGCACGTGGCCCATATCAGGGAAATTCAGCCCAGCGCAAAAGGACTTATACAATGCCGTGTTGCGCGCACAGCGGTCGTCCATATCGCTCTGCCGTGCTAGCGCTAATGTCACGCTCGATAAGCTGCATCATATCACGGAGAACGCGCTCCGCGACGAATTGCAGCAGCTCGGCTTCGACATGAGCGGTAACCGCATAGGCGTCCTGTTCCCGCACCACGTCGGGCATTACGTCGGGCTTGACGTCCACGACGTCCCTGGGTATCCGCGCAACGTGGCCTTGAAAGACGGGCACTGCATCACGATCGAGCCTGGAATTTACGTGCCCGACGACGAGAGGTGGCCGAAGGCCTTCCGGGGCTTGGGGGTTCGCATCGAGGATAGCGTATGCGTGGGTGACGACAACCCCCTGATCTTGACTACGGAGGCGGTCAAGGAGGTCGATGATATAGAGGCGTTGAGGAACTAGAAAGAATACGGAATCCCGCCGTAGAGTGAGTCACTGTCGACAAGTTCGGTAGAGCTAGTTGTAAATTCATAGTGTTCCGTGGGAGCGAATTATGAATTATGTGGCATGAGATAATAGACTTTACGACGCGTACACATACGCCACCAAGCGAGACGCCCAACTGGCATGGTTTATTGTACATTATCCTAGATATGTACCTATCTACCTACTCACAGGTAGGTAATTATGAAAGACCACTTCTTAAATTTCCGAATATCATGGCATGCATGTACTGTACCTAGCTGCCTGGGTGACATAGGGCTTTGCGATGTCTAGGGGGGGACTAGTAAGAACCCACCCCTGAGGTTCAAGAAAAAAAGGGGTTGTATCTACAAATTCACAACCCGAACACGAATTTTAGCTGTCGGATCGACTTCAGAGTCAATATCAATCCGCATCCCAATCGAAGCAAGATTTCTCCCAACACTACAAAGTTACCGAGCTACGGAACTGTAATGCATTAGTTTCACAAGAACCCAACACAATCATAGCGTTTCAATTCCTACAATTCCCTTCCGCACCTGGTCGGAGCAGGAGGCGCGCGTCTACCCGCCAAGTACCCGCATCATACGATAATCAGCCGATGGACACGTCCGCTTTGAGAAAATTCGCTCAACTAGGCCCAGAATCCCGCACCGGAGTCCTAGGTCTGATGTAAGAGACGCAAATAATTAGAGCGTGCGCGAATGCGAGATAAAAAAGTTTCAGCTGGTTGGGCTGGGATTCTTATGTATTAATTTAAGGTAGGTAGAGAAAAATTTCAACGTTCTGTCAATGCGCGCGCAGCTCCCGTGGGAGGCGATAGGTATCATAGGTACGGATAGTTCAAAAATCCATGAATGTAGATTTTGTCCAAAAAAAAATCAACAATGCTGTTGCTCGCTTCTGTAGTGCCTCTTCTGAGTACCTAGACGGCATAAACAAATAAATTCCCATCTCTTGTTTTCATTCCCTCGTAACCAGGCCGCGGGATATTCCTCAGCGGTTCTTTGTTTAAAATAAACAATGTGACTCCCAAAACACCGTAAAAACGCCATGATTTATGTGCCTCAGCGGCATCTGTCCCCAGTTTAAAGGCCAATTCATCTATGCCCAAAACTCTTACTCCCCTATGGTAGATAGTTTCAAAAATTCGATTTCTTTTCCAGAACCCCAAACAAGCAACCCGACCATGTATTTGTACCGGACTCCGATGCGATTTTTCATACAGTAGTGGTATATATACGTTCGTGATAGATAGGTATGTGGATGATAGGTGAAGGTAACTCAGAAGGGTAAATGGTTCCATTATATATCCGTATTGTTAAGTCGCTGGTATCCTTTCGTGTGCTTGATACCGAGCTATCTGAGAAGACCAAGTCCATATTCGTTGAGGTGGGTTGCGAATGTCGGGCATCGTTGCTAAAGCAAGATATTCGTACGTCGTCGTCATTATTATAGTTATTGCCAAAAATAAATCGGCGTATAATTTGAGGATTAGTGGTGTGAGTGGTGATTGGTGACTGGGGACAAATCGTTCATGAGTAAATGTGAGATCGTTTGCTTAAGAAAAGGCTCGAGGGTTGAAGACCGAAGCACCATATCCTTGAGGTGCCCAATTTGGTGCGGGTGCGGCGCCGACCAGCTGTTCGAAGGCGTGTAACCGACGGGCAAGCTCCTCATTCTTCTGTGCCATCGATCGATTCCTTCGCTCAAGTTGGTGAATGTATTCAGTTGCTTTAGTAAGAACAGTTCCCTAAAAATTAGTTAGCTATATTGTTATACAACCACCCTACTAGAACATACCTTGCTGACTTTTGGAGCTGTCCGCGATGCGGTTGGGTTATCGTTCTCGTCGCCATCTTCAGGGATCGCGCGTAGGGATGGAATAGCATCCCGCAGTTCGGCAATCTTGTCCTTCAAGTTGGTACGATATTTCCTTTCAATGTCGTTGTGCGCAGCTCTATCACTATTCCTTGGCTTTTCCTTAGCCTTCTCCGTACCATCTATGGAGTTATTGCGTGAAGGTGCTTGAGGTCTCGTCATTGCTGGTTTAGTTCGGGGTTCGGGTGTGTTGCTCTTGCTATCACTCATCGTCGTCGGGCTTTGGTTGATTTCAAATCGGAAATCCATTCCGGCAGGTTGTCTTGCGGTAATCTGTGGTTGCGGAGCTTGTCCGGTTCCCATAGCAATAGCTAGAAGTCTCTGACGTTCGGGGTCGTTGAATGGGGGGTTCACATTCACGTAGTCCATGCGGAAGCCAGGTTGAGGCTGCTCCCAGCTAAGAGGCGTCGAGTAGAGTCTCTCACGGGGAGGTACGTCTGAAGGGATAGGTGCAGAGTCCGTCTTGCTAAGCTGGTCAGCTAGGGCCATGGAGAAGAGGTCGTCTTCGTCCGACAGCGCGTGATCAAGAGCGCTATCGTCGACCAGGTCAGCAGTTGACGAGGGCGGATAAGCCACTTTGAAGCTGTTGCCGGGCCTCCCGACAATCCTCGACCTTGGATGAGGTTGAGCTAGAATTGGTGATCTCGACTATATTTCAATCGACATATTAGACAGGTTCCGTACGTTGATGTAAGTCTTGGTGCTTACATTTTTAACCTCAGCGAAAATTTGATCACTCTCGTTGTCGCTGTCGAAGCGAAGCCAATAGTCAGAGCAGTCTAGAGTGGAGGGGTCCTCGGTGAATCTAGACCTTCTAATATCAGAGCACTGGCGCTTCTTAGGTAGCTCTTGCCTGGTAAGCTTGTGCTTGTGGGCGGGGTTAGAGATGTTCTGCGAAGCAGTTGAAGCCGGTGAGTCGGCAGAAGTACTAGGTGTCTGGCGCGAGCCCGAAGTCGGGACTGAGTTCACAACACTTGATTCGGCAGACCTATCTAGTTCGTCCCAGAAGCTAACAGATGAGAGTTGCTGTGAGTAATCTGTTGATTGATCGAAGAATGTTTCGAAAGTCTGGGGGAATGTTAGAGTCTATTTAGATTCGATCGAGGTAGTATTATAGATCTATGTAGAATCTATGTATGTGAATGACATAGTGACATACCTTGTCGTTACCAGCAGGATAAACGTCAATGTCCTGCATAACACCTGCGTCCATGACGAATCCCACAACAATTCAAGGGCCACCAGCAGGTCTTTGGTGACACTATAGCTTGATTGCTACAATTTCTTAAAATAGGGGGGAGAGTCCCGGCACGGGATGATAATCAGAAATCTAGATCTTGTGAGGTGATGTAGTCGGGATCATGCGAAGTCCAGGCTAAGCTTGGCGAGATGGAAGATGGTAGTCGGATTAATCAAAGGGCAAGTCAGGTTGCAAATTTGCCACGTCCGTTGCCGTGCGTCGTTATACAAATCGGGGGCAGTTGGGTAACGTCAGGCCGGGTAAGGGATGAGTCGAGTTGGGTGTAAGTCAAGTTTGCGTGTAAGTGAGTACCTAGGTATGAAGCCACTAGGCACAAATGGACCAAGCCACACACAAACACAGACTAAGAGCTATAGTAGAGTATAGGAAGGATTCTCGACCTTGATAGGATGGAGAGATATGATATCACCGATATCACAGAAGTAATGCCACAATGGCAAATGGGATATGGAATATGGGATGGTGATGGTGATGATGGATGATGGATGATAAAAATCAAACGATGTTTGAAGAACGAACGATCAGGTAGATAGGATAGGGTAGTTTAGATCGGTTGGTGCTTAGTTTATCTAGTCGATTAAGGATGAAAATAAAGATGGGAATTCGAGAATTCGGCTATTAAAGAATAAGAATCAGATCCCACGAACTATGGCCGAGACCGCCCGATGATGCAAGGGTACAAGTTACAACCAGAGCAAATGGCCTGACACGATGCAGAGCAACGGAGACGCTCAGATACATAATTCCAACCCGGGCCCCAAGGGATCCAATGGCTCCCGACGGGACCCCTAAGGGCGATCCCGAATAGCTACTAAAGGGAAATAATTTATCTTGTTCCCCCATATCCCCACGACCACCAGACATGGGTCCAAAAAGCATCCACTGAAATCAACCTTTCTAGCCAATTAAAAGACAGTTTACGAGAAACTAAACATGGTATAAAGTAATTAACCAATCACATTCAACGTTTATGCTTTCCCCATGTCCTTCATGAAGTGAAGGCTTTAACCTTTTAAGGAAAATCGATAAGGAATTACAAGGTTAAAATTTGATTTTTAATTGGCCGACACAAGTGTTTTTTAGTGGATGCTTTTTGGACCCATGTCTGGCGGTCGTGGGGATACATACGGTATATGGTACTTTGTTGTTATTGCCATTGCCATTGCCATTGTCTGCCGCGGCATTGCAACAATAGGTCGCAATAGGTAGCAATAGACCAGGTAACTAGCATAATACATTAGCTTCTGATAGTTCGTATGTTTATATGTGGATGTATGTAAGTATGGATGTATGCTGTAGGCACGCCGTATTGATCGTTGCTGTTCCTGTATCTGTATCTGTGTCTGTATGCACATTCACTTTTTTCCGAATGATTCCTAGCCGCCAACTTGTAAGTATTGTACCCATTGTACCCATTGTACCGATATTGTGCATAGATCTATGTAGTAAATAACCTTGGAAGTCAAGTGAAAGAAACCCAGAAAAAAAGATTAAGCGGCGGGAAAATGAAGGACCCAAGAACCCTGGGGTAACCAAACAATCCCATGATTCCCACATTATGGGCTGATGGGCGCAGCGGTCAACTTCTCTAAGGTATTGGATTTGTCCGGGTTGCGAATTTCGTCACAGTTCTGACAGGAAAAAAAGGCGAAAAGCGTTGTCATCGGTGCATCGGGGTGTAGAAAATGTGGCCTGATCTTTTGTCTGAATGAAGTCCAACTTCAAGGGGGAGGGTCTAGAATCACGCGTCATGTGGGGTGAATTGCCCAAAGATCAGGCCACTCGCAAGGCTGACCAAAAAAGAATCGTATGACCTTCGCTTTCCTACTTTGGAAATAAGGGGTCCAGGGGATCTAGACGCCATTACCCGCTGTAATTGGACGAAACCCTATTTCTCGGCTTCTCATTGGTTAACAATCTATCAAATAAGATCTCTATAAATCTATCAGCCTCGCGAGTACCCCACTTAACCCGTTGAATTTGCTCCGGAGAAGACATGTGCCACATATCCCGTGGACGATAGAGATTTATCAATTCATGCTACCTAGGCTTGTGGCGGTTGTGGCTTATCAGAACGAAACTCCACGGCGCCGACGGGCAGTTCCAGATAAAAAATACGAAAGTATGTAGGTACCATAGTACCTGAGTATTCTTGTACAATACGAACATTTTCGCCCGTTTTCTCCCGCTTCTCTCTTTCGGAACATTTTCGCGGTCACGGACAATCTTACCGACTACAACCTACGACTACAAGAACCTTCACGACGACGCTTCTCACCGAAGTAAACGTCAGCATCGGGCTTCACAATTTTCTCTTAGCTTATATGTATGTACATATGTATGTCTAATCCATAATTAATGCATTAGTGTTTGTTATTCCCCTCACGTTAAGTGTACAGCATATATATTATACATACACATATAGATACAACCTACGACATATAGCATATAGCACATACATATCTTGTCCGAGGCTACGATGTATGTAGGTAAACACCATCAGCTCTCGCCTATGTCTCAAAAGCGGCATGGCCCCTTGGAATCGTCCAGATCTCGGCACCCGCCTACGCATTCTACCATAGCCTCACTCAACAAAATTGGTAAATCAATCCTCCGCTTCCACCGTCCCCAGAATTGGTGACACCCGGCATTGGTCCCCGTCTCGTCCCCGTCTTATTAGGTAGGGCTCGAGCGCGGTTCCATTGGTTCTTTGCCGATGTTTAGATATTCGGCTAGATCTATTCGATCGTACGATCACAGCAAAATCCTATGCGAGTGATAGCGCGCACGCAGGGTCCTTGTAATTTTTTTACCTGTTAGGTGTCGCGTGTAGCTGCATACCCGTGGTTGCAGAACCATACAATACTTACTATACCACCTATAGTAACCAGCTCCTTGCAAGACCTTACTATTGTAGATATTATCTCATGGGTCTATGCGAACTATCGTCCTAGTAACGCAACCTCGTGAAAGATTATTCAGAAGGTTGCCCCCGTACAATATATTCCGACCAACTGGATAGAAAACCGGTCAATGGCCGTAATGCCGGTATCTACAACCGCTTCTAGCGCCGCTCTGCTGGCTCAACGTGGAAGGGAAAGGAATCCACAGGTTTTGGGCTTTCGCATCACCCTAGTTTCCTCCATCTACCCGTCGATCGGTAATGATCGTAATCCTGGTCCCTTCTGAGACATTCATATACGGAGTCGTCATCCTATCACAACTCCAGTGGACGCATCGAGGCTGCTATGCGTATCGATTATGTTTCAACCCGCTTGGGCGATGAGACTTGCGAACACAAGTTCGCGGGGCCGGAGTACGGAATATTTCGTAATATGATCAATGAGTCCCAGGTACGGATAAGTCCAATGGTCGACGGGATCCACCGCCACGAGTTCGGCTCACGATGCATGCTTCCGTAGTTGCAGTTTACTATTTGACCGGTCTTCTATCTTGTGATATCGCTTGCCACGCTTCTAGACTTATTTTGATTAATTTCCAAGGTCTGGCTGTCGTTCTTTCAGGTCACATGGCCGCGCGCGGCAAAAACAATTGTCCACGTTATCGTGTATTCTAGAGCCTCGGGTGCCATCGTCGGCAGCCCCCGATCCAAGCTTATGCGCCTTTAGTTTCATTCACGCGGGATGTTTCCCCCAAGTTAGGTAAACGGGCCGTTATAGAAGTTTATTCCCATGGCACAATAGTCTGTGACAGCCTCATGAACCAGCATGAACCAGCATGAACGCACTCATCGTCGTCTAAATCCCACGTAGAATTTTAATCCCTATACTCGATCTATACGTAGTCGATGCAACGATCAAATTACGGTCTAGCACGTCTTATCATTATACGTAGATACTCAAAGCTGCCTATAGTTCAGATTCCACTAAGATTTCCACATTTTTTGGTGTTTTTGTATTTTACCCCTATTTGCCGGGGTCACCTCATCATGAGTGGTTCAGGGGTTAGGGAGTCCCCCTTTTTTAGCAGTCAAAATATAGCAACGCCAACCAAAGTAAAGAAGAGGCTTAGTTTAGAATTACGACTAGAGGATGCCATTCCCAATTTTAGTGTAGGTAGAGTATATGCTCACGACTAGGTGTAATATGAGGCGGAATTCGCTAAATCTCTCTTAAGAATCTCAATGGTCTCTAAACTGTGAAATAAATAATGTGATGTGAGGTTCAAATTTTCACATGTTTAGCTACTTAAATTAAGAACTTAAAGTGTAGAATTATAAGTATTACTATGTCAAAGTTTCATTTAGGTAGTTAGTTTAAGTAGAATAATTGTCGTTAATCGTAGCCTTGAACCGCCTATGAAGCTTATCCTGTGTGAGAGCCGCGAGAACTCAAAACACCACCTACCTCTTACGAATGCATATGAAGCTAGCTTTATTCCTTCAGACTTGCATAAGGCTACAACTCCACCAAAACCGGCGCTGCTATTTCGATAACCGGCACTATTCAAAAATAACGAATGCAATAAACTATACTGACTGATCCTATATCACCTGAAATGCTTCTCCTTTCCCAGCAAAACTTCACGTAATGTTACCCATTACAAGGGGGTGCTGTCGTATGCCGGTCTAAGGGGCAACGCAATACCATCACTCCAACTTTGGGTATAAGCTGACGGCGTCGTAGATTGAAGCTTTTGGAATCGTACGTGATCCACGCTTTTCAAGCTACTCTCTTTGAAATCTCGATGCCTTCTCTTTTTCCGATCTCTCAATTTAGTAGGTGCTTCATATAAACAGGAAATAGTTGCCTTGCAGCCAAAATCATCCGATATAACTCATATTTCTCTGCAGCATAATCCTCACTAACTACTTTCAAACGGCCCGGATGCGGAGGTTGAGACATTCTCCCGCATCTCCCGCATTTGCCTTCGTATTATGCATCGTTCACAACAAGCACACATCGTCGGCCGCTCCACAAGACTGCAACGACTTGGCTGCAGACAGGAACTCATTTGGCTCGGGCCATAATGAGTCTTTCATTGATCCCCTCAACTCGGAATACCTAATTGTGTAAACCGAACCGGGGCTTTTGTCTCCCAGGCTGACAACTGTCCACGGCCCCCTTTGCAGCATGCATAGAGAATTGGATGGCTCGTGCCATTCCAGATTGCCCAATTGTTTTTATGTGGTTTGTCATTGTGATTGTGTCGATCATTAAGAGGATTTCCCCATAATATTAATGAGCGACAGCATACCGTTCCAATTATCGTGGGGCTCGTGAGCGGTTAAAAGTCAAAGAGATGGGGGCGACGAAGCCTTCAAAATGTAAATAGGAAGCGGGTCTGTCCAACCATAAGTCACAAAGCGACGTGCTTTTACAGACAGCGCAAAGTATGGAGTCAATATCACCATCGCCCTCAGCACATAGCTCTTTCTAGCTATTTTAAGTCGAGGGGGGAAATTGGTTTGCTAGAGCCGTAAAAAGTTTTTCTCGGAGGATTTACCGGCCCCCCTATTTAACTTAGCATACATATGAGAACAAGCTGTATCTATTCTGCCATATAAGCACACTTACATAGAGCTAGGCGGGTTTATGAACCTAATCACGTTCTGAAAACCCCGTCAAAGGAGGCATTTCCCTTCATTAACACCGTTTGCGAAAAAATCCGATAGTATTGTCGTACTGCCTCCTCAAGAAATGACCTTCTCGGGGGTTAGGCCGCATTTAGTCAGGTATTGCTCAGACTGGCGCAAAGCAGCACCTCCAGTATAAATGTAATTAGATGTGAGGCTTTAGAAAATAGGATCTGATGGTCCGTGTAATACTAGTTCAGCCAATTATATCCATTGCTTTGACGTCTTGTCGATCGTCAAAGCGCTGTACTGGACTTTATGAAGGCGTGCATTATGCCTTGCATTATGATAAGAAGCTTTCCAATCGCAAAGTCCGTGCCCGAGTCTTAGTAAGCTTAAATAATCGCGCGAAGATTTATATAGACGGTACATACATCGTGCCCCGGCTTCGGGTGGCTTGAAACCGGAGCGGGTGCACAGATGTAACTTCAGGAAGCATCTACACAAAGTGGGGAAAGACACGGGGTAACCGGGGAAGCCTAGACCCCCCAACCCGGACCTTCCGGTCGCGACGCGAAATGTCGGAATGTGGGGGAGAGAGCACGCTATTGGTAATACAGATGACGCATTCAAATATTTTTCCATACACAACTCCTGTCAGGCTTGGCACTTCTCTCGGTCACCAGCTGGCCGGTCGCATCACCAATCTGGTTATATAGCCTCTCATTTCAAGTTAAAATTCTGCAACACTATATAACTCTCGTACTATGCACTTAGGTTAAAGATATTTTTCAATTGATTATTATCATAATTATATGTTATTTGAAACTTTAAAAGCATAGGCTGAATAATGACGATTAATCAAAGTATGAGGTTTATTTTTAGGTAGAACCACAGCTGGAAAACCAGCTGGCACCGGAGCTGTCAGGTGTGCGCCAGACCTGCCAGGGGCTAGTATATGGAAAAATATTTTGAATGCGTCATCTGTACTTACCTAGTGCAAAATGAATTAATAAGCCTAGAGTCAGGGGAAAGGTTTGGATTAACATACTTACCTACATATATGTAAGCTTTGAATAGTTATATCAAGTAACTATAGTTATTTCGTTAATTAATCGTCCTCAAATCTTTTAAAGCAACTACTGTTACAGGTTAACACACGAACAGTCAATCTTTAAGCAGTATGACTTACAAGTCGGGGATCTATACATACCCCTCACCGCTAGCGGGCTACGAGAACGCCCCAGCGCTTTCTGATGAGAGAAACGAAGATGGGAAGAGCTTCAAGAACCCAGTGAAGGACACTCTAAGCAAGGCCTATACCGAGTTTCCAGATCCGCTAAACAAGGGTCTTCGCAATGGCTTGTAAGTGTATCTGGCAGCGGACTTAGAAAACCACCGCTTCCTAACACTGGAGAAATCTCGTCCCTACAGCGACGTACATATATATTATCTTCAGAACAACGAGAATCAGACGAAATATGCGAAGGAACTATGGGAGCGCATTAGACATGAGTGTATGTCCTCGCTATATATTGAGTACCTGGGTTGATACCTAGCCACGAGGATAAACTTGCTAAATAGCATTCATTGCGCAGTTCCCGAGTTGAGGATATACCGACTCTGGGACCGACCGATCGGTCCGCATCCCGTGGCGATGTTCGAGGTCAATATCTTCACGCCGGCCCAATTTGGCGCTTTCATCGCCTGGCTCACTATTTACCGCGGCCCCCTTTCTGTGTTGATCCACCCTAATACGGCTGAGGACGTGGAGGGAGCTACGGAATTGGATCACGAACGACGAAACCATTCGCAAAGGGCTATCTGGATGGGCGAAAGACTTCCCCTTGATTTGGATATATTCTACAAGAACAATTAATCTTTGAACTAAACGATATCGTTATGGAAGGAATATCACAGTACAGAATATTGTTATAGGCGAGCTTGATCTACTATATTCAGTCCGTGCATTAATCTTGGCTTCACTTTCCGCTTACTTTCTCTTAAGAATCCGTACTTTTCGCAACGCCATATGAACATTTAGATGCGAAATATTTGATATCTTCACTCTTGTATTTACTACTCATATTTTTAGATTTTTCATGCCGTATCCAGAACAGACGTCACATCCGGAAGCGATTGAACGCACGTTAGTTCTGCGATCTACCAACCCTCCTGTCTACTAGAGCTGCTAAATTTGACGGCATGTTGTATCTCAACTAAGGCCGCAGGGCTGCTAAACCCCTGAAACAGGTTTTACTTTATGTATTCAGTTAATCTAAGCCTTTCAATGTCTCGACCCCTGAGGCGCGAATATTTACGAACGTGAATTCGCAGAATCGCTCTACTTTTGGATATGGCTGGAAGTGAAAAGAAGTACCTTGGCAACGTGATTGGTTCGAGATGGCCGGCCTATCCATTGGCAACCGGGGAGATCAATGCCACATCTCGAGAACAGGCCAATAGAGAGCGGTGGCATCAAGGCGTGTCCTTAACCGATACCATTAGTAGGGGTTCACATCGTTACCGAAGTGGTGGCTTTGCAGACGCCTATCTGTAGGCACGCAAGACATGGTGGGGGCCGAATTGCGTGTCGAGGTTGTACCAACGCGGCATTGTAACGCAACATACATATCAGGATTCAGCCCTACGCCTCGTTGATGTGCCTACTCGGGTCAGCATGCACACGAGTTTTAAGTAGAGGGTTTGACGACGCTTTTTCATCGTGTCAGACTGTTTCATTGACGGACTATGTTTTGCGATACAAAACCACCACGCCGACCAGCAAACTCGTTAGAAACAAAACCTGTCATCGAATGCTTCTAGTCTGATGACTTGCGCAAAGACAGCCAGAGCGAAGTTATGAGGACGTGTGGATAGCGTTCGACTAGCTTAAGCATGTCCTTCAACGTGTCGCGCGTAACATTCAGTGTCGACTGGCAACCACCAACACTTTCGGCCCTCAATTTCGATCCTCGTGACGAGGTAGTCTGTAAAGCAGCTGGTGCTTGGAAGGCCGCAACCGTGGGCGTCTTCCAGCAGGAACAGGATATCATCACTACTAACTACGTCACAGCGTACCTGAAGGCTATTCTGCCCTCCAACGGAACACAGCCAAACGACTGGGTTTTGTTACATTGGTACAATGATTACATCATGAAGGATATGATTAACGGTACTACGGGTGCTATGGTCCCGTCTCCTGGTTCACTTCTGGAGAAACTCAGTGTGTTTCCTCTAGAGAACTGCGCAATCGACACCTGCAAGAATCTTGATTGGATCGGTGATCAAGACGTCTCAGGCCGAGGGGTAAGTGTTATGTCTTCGTCCCTACTAGTTGAACTATATGAATGTGCTTAATTGACACCCCCAACAGATGCTAATCACGTACTACCTTGCAGCTGGACTCGTCACCATATATCTGTGTGTGCTTACGCTATCCGACGAGGGCTTCTTTAGACAACAGCTTCCCGCAGGATCAAGGAGGGCCTGGCTGCTAGCAGGTTTTGAGGAGTCCGCCAGCACATTTCTGGATGCGACGCTAATCTTCGCCGTCTCGATGCTTGCTGCTGCTTGCTTCCGGTTAGCCCAAGCTTTCTATCAGGAATCCGGCGCCGGTACTGGTCATTGGATGCTCTACGCCTCTATCGGGTCTATCTACATGTCCACATTTTCATCCCTACTTCCCTTACTACTACAGCTGTCAGCGCACGGTGTACGGCATCACTGGCTTCGGGTTGTTATGTGGACTCTTGTTATATTTCTCGGCATCACCAATGAGGTTTTATTCGATTCATTCTTCAGAAAAGCTAGATTCTACCTGTTTTCCCAGTTGAAAGATCTGCTCGAAAATATCTGGTTCAACCTATGCAGTCCCGGAACATTGTTAAAGTATGGTCTCGATCCAACTCTTCGCATCGCCCAAATCCTATTAGTTTTCAATGCAATCTTTTACGTTGCTTCTATGAGTCTAAGGGCTACAGATATTAAGGGGTGGCCAAGGTTTAGGTTGTTTTGGCGGAGAATGGCTCGATACATCAAACTTGTGAATGTGGTGGTCTGCTGTCTGGTGATGTGGTCAATGTTGGGACTTTTCCATTGCTACCGGGACACTGTTAATGATGCAGCCGGAAAGGATAACCAGAATTCGAACTGGACGTTTGGCCAAGTCCTCGCCATTGCCACCTGGGTTCCTGTTCTGGTAGAATTCGTCACCGTCCTTAACTGTAAGCTTACCTGTCGTTTCCTATATATCATTGCTGACATTCTGTAGATGGACCTGAGGAGGGACTCGGCAAGAAGATTTCAAGGAAGTACACCATCGTTTCAAATACCGATCCTATATGTGATGACGAGGTGGAAACACAGCATTGGAGAGTAGAGACTAGGCACTCGAAATAGGGACCGATAAGAAAAACTGGATTTCTGCGAATAACTACCTACTGATGAATGGAATTTGGAATAAATGGTAAACTTAGGTTATTAGCCCGTTTCATGTATCATATCCAATCGCGACTAGAAATCCTGAATTGCGCATAGATAGGCCCTTATTCACAATCTGGAAGGCATACTGACCCTTTTTATGATCTGCTGTTCCGAATCAAGATTGCAATTGGATCTGTTTTCGTGGCTTATACTTCGCCTGTGAATCTAACGGAGTTCCCTTTAAGGGCTTCCATCGCCAATTTCATAGCCTCCTTGTTCTGATCTTTGGGAACGCAATACCACTTCACCGTCGTATCAGAGTCGTCCACCAGCTGGGATAGTATCAGATTTTGATACTTATCGCCATGCTTAACAGGCTTGCCCTTTTTCGTGAGAAGCTTTCCCTTTTCCTCTTTCCATTGCTTGTAGTGTTTGCAGACATTATCGACGATCTGCACCTTGTCCGAGACGATGATTATTCGGAAGGGTAACTTATCAAGATCATCTTCCTCGTCTTCCTCGCTATCATCTTCCCACGAGTCATCATCATCATCTTCTTCTTCAGTAACCTCTATTGATTCGGCCCGAGTAGGATCATCTGACTTCAGGGTCTTGGATACACTTTTCGTACCAAGTTTAGCTAGCTCCTCCTTTTCCTTGGCGTCACGTTTCTCCTCCGCGAATGCCGTCAGCCATATTTCCCGATCTCCGAGAATATCATACTTCACTATTGCGAGAGCTAGATCGACAGCGGCGATCTCGGCACTTTCTGCGTCCTCGTAGGACGATTTGTTCCCGAGAGGCACCGCCCTGTTGTATTGGGAACCTTCGCCAAAGAAGATTCCAAACCCGGCAGTGTTTCCCGTCGGACTCTTGGAGGGCTGGCCTTCCGGGATGCAGGCGCCGTGAATGAAAATGACGAGAGATGCTTCCACTTCCAAACCCCATCGGTGGACGTCGACGTCATCTTCTTTCATTTCCCAAGCGAGGTGGTGCGGATGCTGATTACCCTCAGGTTTGTCGTATCCAACGAGCCAGGTCATTTCGCAGTGGTGGCAATACTTGAATGCGCCCTTCATCTTGGGATCCGTTAATGGCAGAGGCTTGGGCGGATTATCAAAGTCCCATTTGCCTCGCTTCTGTCTCCACGTCGGGCCCAGCATTTGCTCGTCCCATTGAGGCACAAAGTAGCGAGTGTCATACAGAGATATCATGGGACCTGCTGGCGTCCGCTTGACTACATCCTTAGAGTTGCGAGGGTATTTCTTTTGTTCTAATTGGATATGAGCACGGGTCAAATCATTCCACGCTGGGTGCACGAGGTAGCATGTATGAGAAGGGTAGCAGCTCAGACGGAATACAATCATACCTTGCTCAAAGAATTCATCGAGTCCCGGGGGAAGATGTGAGAAACTCTCATCAGAATCCCAGTCGTCGGAGTCGTCCCCAAACTCGTCGAAACCACCAAATCCTTCGAAAGCGGGATCGTAGGGACCGTAGTCACCGCCAAGGTGACGAAACCTAGTAACGGGGTCATCGTCAGGATCATTAAAATCGTGAACGTCCCAAGGGCGCGACATGTTAATGGAAAAATATAAGCGAGTTTTAGATATCGCGGTTGAATACCTAGTCGGGCTGAATCATGAAAAGAGGAAAAAGCCACCTGGGTAGGTAGGTAGCTAAATGCGGTGAGTCTCTTCATGTAGGGACGTGCTCATACGCCAACCCGCGCCAGGCACGGTGCGGATTTACAGTGCACCACCACCACTGATCACCGAAGCACACGCCACAAAAAGCAAAAGGCACCTGTTAAGTCTTCGACAGATTCCCGCCCTCTGAAATCTAAATCCATGTCAAGATAGAGTGACTTGGCTGAGCATCTCTTCTAAAAAAAAAAGAAATCTAAAAAAAAGCTGCATCCCACCAACTCCATTCCACCACGATCACGAGAAAAGCGCAGTGCGTGTTGGGAATGCGATGTATTACGTAGTACAGCTATCCACAAACTCGATAACCTCCCTATTAAACCTCTCCGGCTCCTCGTAGAACAGCCAATGTCCAGACCCAAACACCGACATCCTCGCCAGCCCGGGCCTGCTAGTCTCGACGCGGCGCACCGTCTCCTTCATGCCCTCGAACGGGAAGCACCCGGACCTTTTGCCGGCCATGACCAGGGTCGGCACGGCGATGTCCTCGAGAGCCTCGCGGTGGTCGTAGCGGGTGTGGTCGGCGAGCAGCTTGGCGAGCCAGGCCTGGTCGCAGCGCCTGCTGATCGACGCGAAGAAGTCCTCGTCGCTGCGCCAGCGCTCGTCCGAGATGTCGTCCGTCGACGGGTCGGGCGCGAACCGGTACCCGAGGCACGCGCGCACGAGCTCGGCGTGCGTGTCGGCGGGGTCGTAGATCCACGCGCGCTGCGCGGCCTGCGTCGTGGCCTCGTCGTAGCACCCCGTGTGCGCGCGCGACTCGTCCCAGTCCCCGAACGGCGAGCGGTCCTGCAGCGGCGCCTGGTCCACGAACACGAACCCCGCGAACCCCGCGCCCCCGAACAGCTCCACGTACGTCCACAGCACCGCCGCCCCGATGCTGCAGCCCACCGGCACGATCTGCAGCCTGCTCCCCTCTTCTCTGCTGGCGCTGGCGCTGCCGCCGGAGCTGTCGTCGCTCGGGCTCGCCGTCCGCAGGTACTCGACCAGGCCGTGCAGGTCCGCGGCCAGGCGCGCGACGTGGTACCCCCCGCGCGGGCGCCCGGAGTTGCCGTGGCCGCGCAGGTCGGGGGCGACGACCCAGTGGTCGTCGGCGAGGGCCGCGTAGTTGCGCGTGAAGTAGGCGCTGGACCCGCTGAAGCCGTGCAGCAGGAGCACGCACGTGGCGTAGCGGGCGTCGAGGGTGGCTCCGGGGCCGACCGGCAGCGAGGTCTGGAAGGCGAGGGTGCAGCCGTCGTTGGCCGTGCAGGATGCGTACTGCATCCCGGGCTCTGGGGCAGATGCCATGGTTAAACTCGCTAGGTAAGATTCGGCCGTAATGTGGCGGTGTGCTACATTAGATTGGTGGTCGGTGAAGATGAGGGTGGTAACGTGATGACGGTGACGTACCTTGAGATCGTCGTTTGAATGAATGCGATGAAAATTGCCTATTTGCAAAGCCTTGATTATTATATATTATGGTTATATGAATATTACATGCTTTAAACCCCCTGAACGGTTTTTCTTTTTAAATCCCTTTTTCTTCTTTTAGCTATTAACTTGGAACCTTCTGTCGAGGGACCTACATAGATGGTACTTTACTCCACGTAGGTGCTAGGACCTTATTTTATTTCTCATTTATGACAAATAAGCAAACATTCTAGAATAATACATCTATGATAGATGCAGCAAAGTAACATTTGAAAGCCATAGGTGCCCATAGATGCATTAGTGTATAGTAAGCTGTGCTTTTATTACCCTTGCATGACACCCGAGAAACCTAGAGTGAAGAATCAATCACTAGTAGCTAAGCAAGGGTGTTGGATAGGAAAAGGAATCACGGCTCGAACTTTTAAAGCAAGGGACAGTCATTAAGAGTTTGTATCATCTATTGATATAACGCTTTATATACATAGAGGCCAAATTATGCCTAATGCAAAAAAACCTAGGTAGGTATCTAAGTCTATTCCTAATGGTCTCATAATTACCAACCAATACATACACCATCAACATAATGCGAGTGTATCAGCAGCCTGTCTCAGCTTTAATATACAGCTCATCTATATCTGTTCCTGGTCCTAGAATTATCAACAATGCTAGGACGCGTTTGTCCAGGCCGGAAATGATTGCCTCCGGCCTGCCTCACTCTAAGTGTAAAGCATAAATCACAAGAATAAAATATTATCGTAATCGTTCTCCTGTCCCCTTTCGTAGATCGTGGGTCGTGGATCGTAGATCATCGCTTGTTGAAGTTAAGGAAGCGGCCCTGCGCATCGAAATTAGCACTTATACTAGACGTGGGTGAGAGGGTAGAAAACTTACAGCAGCGAAGAGAATGATAAGGTTGCTGCCGACGAAAGCTAAGAAAATTCCAAGGTCCCTCCAACGGTTGTCGAAAGTAAATCCTAAGGGTTCGTAGAACTGGTTGCCTACTTTGTAGGCGCAGTACTCGCAAACACTGGTTGCGTTGTCCAAGAGATACCCAGCACCCTTCTCCAAGTTAAAGAAGGCATCCATGTACTCGCCACAAGTCTGGTTCTCGGGCGCAGTGAATGTATTCAGCTCACCAGCTTCACAAATCACCGGGAGGTCGGCTAGAGCTGTAGTCACTGTGCCACCGATGAGACGGGTAAAGGGGTCCAGCTGATAAAGCCAAGCTCGCCAGAACCCAGGCATCTGCGGAGCAGGGATCGTAACACCACAGAACAAGGAGAAAGTGATGACGATGAAGGGATCGAATTGACTAGCGACGAACGACGATGGCGAGATGGAGGCGAGAACCTGACCTAATGTGACCGCGAAAAGCTCCGTGATCAATACCATGAAGTATTGGTAACCGGCACGCGAAGATTCATATTGGAATCCTGGGATAAAGTAGAGCGGCAAAAAGAAGAAGACGGAGCAGATGATAGAGTAGGGCAGCTCTGCGACAACCATGGCAAGAGTAAATGTAAACGAACTGTACATCTTGCTCGACTGCTCACGGAAGAAGATGCCTCGCTTGATGACGTACATAAGCTCAACTTGCGGCATGAGCAAAGCAGGCAATACGGTAACTTGAAACATGACGAAGACCTTGTATTGTAACGAAGATCGCGAATAATCAAGTTGTAGATACGTCAGACCGGTGAGAAGAGCGATGATGATATGGTTGAAGACACGAGTGAACAGGTAGTTCGGTGATCGCCAGTACGAAAGATTGGTGCGGTTCATGACAACCCGCAGCTGATGCGCCAGGGGCGAGGCGTATTCGCGCTGTAGAGATAGGTCGATTTGCGCAGCAGCCTCTTTGCGAGATTCCTTGAACTGGGAGATTGTATCCTTGGCGTTAGCAAGCTCAGGACTGTCATACCATATATCTGCCCAGTCTCGGTTTCCAACACGAGGGGCACTTCCAGCACCGATCGCCTCAAGCATGAACTCAGCGATGTTGTCGGACGGGCCGGCGACCGCACCATGCCGTGCGAGATAGTCTCGTAAAATATGCGCGTCCTTGCCGATATCACCGAAGTACACGCAGCGGCCTCCTCTTTGCAATAGAAGTAGTCGGTCGAAATTCTCGAAAAGAGCGGCGTTCGGCTGGTGGATGGTGCAGAGGATGGCTTGCCCAGCAGCAGCGAGCTTCTTCAGGAATCGAACGATATTGAAGGCGCTTTGGCTGTCGAGACCCGAGGTAGGTTCGTCCAAGAACAGTAAGAGTTGAGGCTTAGCCGCCAGCTCGACACCAATGGTCACTCGCTTGCGCTGCTCCACCGTAAGTCCCGCCTCAGGAGTACCAATAATACAGTCTGCAATATATTCCATCTCTAAGAGAGCGATGATTTCTTCAACATAAGCATATTTCTCTTCGCGGGGAGTCTCGAAGGGTTGACGTAGATCAGCCGAGAATCTTAGGGCCTCGCGAACGGTCTGGGTTGGGTCGTGCATGTCGAGCTGTTCCGCATACGAAGTTGACCTCTGAAACTCCTTGCCAGGTTTAATACCGTCAACTAGGACGTCACCAGTGATGACACCGACATTCTTCCTCGACGCCAGCACATCCAATAACGTTGTTTTTCCAGCTCCAGAAGCGCCCATCAGAGCGGTCAGCTCGCCAGGTTGGCAGTAGCCATAGACACTATTGAGCAGGCGACGAGTACCACCAGGGACCGGGACGTCGTAGTTGAGGTCTTCCCACGTTAGGATGCTGCTAGAGTCAATCTTCAAGGTAGTATCCTCTTCCTGCTGCCTTGCCTTCTGACGTTGCAATCGTTTGCTGGCTAGAGCCTCATTCAGTGCTTTCCGTTCCGAGTCAGGCTTTGCAAAGACCTTCGCCTGGTTGCCACCCATCCCATACTTCACAAACTCTCCGAGAACAACGTTCATAATGAGGAAGAACACGATAATCGCCATGATAATTCCAAAGTTTCTCCATAAATCGGACGGAGCGTAAGAGAACCCCTGAGTGATGTAGGCAGCGCCGCTCACCGTCGCCGCTCCAGGAGTGGAACCAGCTAAAGTGCACACTTGATGGTTGATGTCGCTATACGAAGGCCCTGAGGGAACAAGTGACTCGTCCGAGCATGTCAATTCGCTATTCCCAAATTCGTTTGCCATCATACTAGAAAATGCAAGACCTAAAGCATTTATCCAAAAGATCCACCGTAGCCAGACCTGTTGAGACTGGTATTGAATTAGATATCCTGAAGTCAAGATAAATAACGTGACTGTGACAACGGCGAACTTGATAGCATAGTCGAAATCGGGACTCACGCATCCAATGATACGGAAGTAGAGTGTCATTGCAATGTTCCCGACGATAATTAGCAAATAGAACGTGAAAAAGGATCCAGCTGTCCTGTTAAGGTTGGTCATGAAATAGACGATGATCGAGAACACTAAAACCCGAACGGCTGAGAATGCAGTATCCACGAAGATCTGTGCTATCCATAATGCCGAGGGACGATGGAAAGTGTATGCCTTGTGCTTATTCACGATTGGCCGGCCCGTCATTGTTGATCCTAATTCAGAGAAGGCCTCGAAAGCGTTAAACAGGAGAGAGATAAACAGAAGACCACCTTTGCTAAACGCGCTAGCCGAGGTGTGTTGCAGGTTTAGGTACAAAGTTCCAAGAACAATCGCGATGACGATAGTCCGAACCCAAGACAACGAGAGACTGAGTTTATCCTGAAGCTTGAGGGCAGACTGGCGTTTCATCAGGGCCCAGACCTGTAGATGGAACCCAACACTATAGACGGAATGTTTCGCGCCGCCCCGCTTGCTCTCGCGTACGGCCAGGCGGAAATCATCATGACGGGAAATCTCTTGCTCATGCTCGAGTTTAGTCTTGTATTCTAACATATCGTTATTCGTGCGCTGGGCAAGCTGGGACTTCTCGAACGCTTCGGCTAAGGTTTCAGGGCTGTGCGGCGCATTTTGTGGCGAGTACCCGGGGGAGTATTGGCGCTCGAATTCGTCGGTACAACCAGTCACGTAGTCGGGTGTCGTCTGTCGTGGACGTGGGAGGAATCCAAGACCTTCGAAGTAGGCTCGCGCTTCAGTAGCCGGACCGAAGTATACCTGCTTACCAGCATCAATAACCAAAACCTTGTCGAACAGGTTGTAGATATTCTCGGAAGCTTGGTATAACGAGACGAAAGTAGACATCTTATAGAGGTTGGTTTGGATTCGGAATGACTTGCACGCATCGAGTGCCGAGCTAGCATCAAGCCCGCGCGAAACATTGTCCCACGATAAAATACAGGCTTTGGCGACCATCATTTCCGCAATAGAAACACGCTTTCTCTCGCCACCAGAGACACCACGGGTCAAAGCGTCACCGACCACGGTCTTCCTCGTGTGTTCGATGTTGAACATCTTGAGCAGCATTGTGATGACATCCTCCTTAAACTTGTTCTTCGTGGTGCCCGCCGGTAGCTTATTTGATATCTTAGTGTCCAACGCAAAGCGAAGAGTTTGCTCCACAGTTAGGGTAGCGTGGTGGATATCGTCCTCTTGGTTGTAGACTGCCTCGCCACGGTACTGTTCAAATTCTTTGGCAGCGAAAGGTCCGTAGAGGACATCACCCGTGACGCTTGTATAACCCCATCGTTGATTCGCAATCGACTTTAGAAAAGTTGTGCATCCAGAACCTGGCTTTCCTAGCACAAGAACCATCTCACCAGGATTGACGACACCCTTGAAGTTGTCCAGCAACGTAACCTCGGTACCCTTCTGACCCTTTCCGAGTAGGTTCATCAATGGAGTCCAGTAATCAACAAAGTCGATGAAGGCATCAGGGAACGTTTTCACGAAATTGGCAGTGCCGCCCATACCCTTAACTGTCAGTCCATCCCAGTAGACACCGATATGCTTCGGCTTGATGCCCGCCTCTATTTCAGCATCCAGGTCACCTCGTAAAGTTGTCTCCAGGTCAAAAATCTCGACCGAGTCATCTGACTGTGGCGAGTCGATGCTCGCATGGCCCTTCTCAGCATCGGTTCCCTTCCGGCTCCGGGTACGACTTGCTCGAGATAGACCAGATAGTTCCCTCTGGAGCTCTGCGAAATCAGCCTCGGCTTGTTCAACCGAGACGCCACTGTTGATGCGTGAGAAGCCATTGGGGTTGTCCTGTCTAGCAGCTTCACGCTGCTCCTCTGGATTTACTGTTGCAGTAGAGTTCGAGGATGGCGGTCGTGTACTCTTAGATGAAGGGGTCGACTCATACTGTTTTTCTGAATCCTTGTCTGCCATGATCGCGACGCAACAAGTTGCGCTAGGGCTACCTAGTTAGTTGTGTGACTCTTTGGCATACACGGTTGTTGTATTAGGCGCGTAATTAGTAGAGAATTATATAACAAAATATAGTACTAGTTACTGTGGTAAGAATTTGTTCGTTTCCACCTAAAGGTAACAACAAATACCAAATTAAATCTCAACTGCTGGCCAAATATGGTTTGGGTTGGATCCTGTGCAGCTTGAGCAGCAAAAGTCGACCACCCTAGGAAGGATCAGAAACCAACAAATCGAAAGAAAGTTGCTGGCTTTATCAAAACTTCCGTGGAAAGGAGAAGACCACAGAATAATAAGGAAACAAAGGTACGGTGAAGGTAAGGGTGTATAATAAAGTAATAAGAAAGCGAGGTTATGGATCCTCTAATAGGAATTGCGCCGCGGCTTAAACCAGGACATGAACCTTCTTGTCCTCTTGGCAACTAGACAGGATTATCAATCAGTCCATTCAATCCACACTGAACTGCCTCCCACATAGAAAATTCCTCACCATTTCTCCCCCCTGGCCTGATATCTTTGACGAGTGGAGAAGGTTTTCGCGTTACCGTAGCATTGGGCAAGACTTCTAATCCCCACTAAGCTAAGTATTGATAAATGCATAACCTTAGAAGCCTGTTTAGACGACGGGGGTTAAACGGGAGTCAGACGGGTTAACGACTACCTAATAATAGGTAGGTACCGTTCCTTCCTGGCGTATAGGTACAAGCTAGACCTGTCCACGATGCCGGGAATAATACAGTTTAAGTATACTGGTATAGCAGGCGCTGTCAACCTTTTCCCCCACTAGGTACATGGATGGATACGCTTCTTCTACATACCTAAGTAGGTAGTTCTTAACCCTGGAGGTCACTTACTGTGTACATCTTCCGATGTAAGGGACGCTAAACCTCGGGATCGGACTACTGTATGATTCTAACAAATGATGCTACAAGTATCATGCAGTAGATCATCGTTAGTCTCAATTATCTTGTCAGTTACAAACGAGACGTGACAGAGTTGGTGCACAGACTGGTTTGGAAGTGGAAGTGGAAGCGGAAGTGGGAGGCGTGGCGTAAGTCTCGATCCAGTAAAGCCGAGAAAATTCCTATTCGTCGGTTTTTGCCAATTACGCCGCTTTGCCGCACCCGCACCCCGACTTGTGCATCTCGAAGCCTCGTGGAATCCGTCCAAGGTACCATCCCATGGATGTTGCCAAGGGTAGCACGTACATACATATGTAAGCTGTGGTCCCAGGTCCAATCCATACCAGTAGCCTGCCATCATTCGACTCATCCGACCAGCGGACGTAGCAAATAAGGGTCACTAAGTGTCATTCAGGGTTGCATGAGGCGCATTTGATGCAGAGGACAGGCTTATATACGTACATAACGTGCATGTATTTGCATGTAAAATGCCTATATAATACTTTTTCTATGCCGTGAAGGCCGTGTTGGCGGGTTCAGTCAGCCTGGCTTGTCAGATTCATCCTTGATTGGGTCATGTTTCACAATTAAGTGATATGATGTCCATATACATACATACTTAAGGTACATAGCCATAGAGAGATCATTCGCTTATCCATTGGGTCTAATGTTCGGCTCTTAATCACCTCATCTCGGGTTCGGGGAGTACGAACACTGCGAATCACATAATAATAGTCGTTTGCGGAGAGATAAGCTAAATATTATCCACGCTCATCCTGCCCATTAAATAACAATAACTGCTATGTGCATTCGACACGACTATATGAAACCCACCATGAGAATACTTGACACCGAATATCTGGAATTTTGTGTAATGTTATTATTAAGCCAGGTTGCAATTCGGTGAATAAGAATGGATACCAAGAAAAAAGTCTCCGGCATCATTTTCCCATCATACATATACACTATTGTGCAATACAGTCGAAGAACACGCAGTTAGTTACCCATACTAGGCAGGTAGTTAATACTTATTATCTTACGTATGAAATCACAGCATCTATTTAATCTAGATCAGCTTTTCGGGTGTCTCAACGTCTTCAATGTCGCCAACTTAAACAGCTCACATCCCGGCAACTGGTTTATTGGTCAGATCTCAAGATTCGTCCTATATGTATATTTAGATATAGCATAAACTGCCCCCAACTCACAATTCACATGGTCACCATCCCAGCTTTCAAAGCTTGAATCTCATTTAACTGGGTACCAGCCTACATATGTCGTGGAACTTGACGCCGAAATCCGACCCAAGGAAAGCCATACCAAGTACCTCATATGTATAGTACCTAAGGTAGACAATTCTTATTTTGTGGTAATATAGATGCTTCCTTGTGCTCGGTATGAGTAACAAGTGAACCAGCCTGCTTATAGTACAGTACGGTACTTCACTACCCAATGTGGGATAAAATGTTGTAGTGGTATCTGAAAAGAAATGCAGTTGTCGAGGCTCGGGTACTTTCAATCATGAACAATCAGAATGAGCGTCATTCACGTGACTCTCGGCTTACCTATCTGGATATAAACGTCTAAACGAGACAGCGGGGTTTGTACTACTTCGAAAGGTGGGGCCGGGTGGGTACTCCGGTTGTTGCTACATAGTAGGTAGAGTTGTATTAAATCATCACCACAGATTCCAACATCAGCCAGTCGCAGATTGCACGAATATTCCTCCGAGTCGCGATCATTCTCAGAAAGGGTTCCACCCAAGCTACCTTAAACAAGAACAAGTCTACCGGTCTGCCGGCCTGACTCACCTCTCCTAAGTGCATGCCAGCATCTTGGCCGCGTTAAACAATGATGAGGACCATGGAGATAAATAGAACAACCCATCTAATCTCCGAAACATCCTTGTCACAACAAAATTCCTCTTAGATCTTACGCAGCACTTATATGTACTTAGCCCAATGAATAAGCTGCAGTTCGCTCCTGCCATAATACAATAATTGATCACCATGCATAGTACCAATTAGAGAAAATATCCGAACTATTTCTTAATAGAGCAACTGAAAAGAGAAAAATTGCCTGGGTTATACACCACACCCAGACCCGTATCCAAAAGTCTTCAGTAGGTTGACAACAATGTTGCACTGCTCCAAGTAGGCATTTAACGGGATTTATTATGGTGTTTGACAACGACCTATAAGAATCCTCGACTCCCCTAAAGTGCCGAATACGAGTGAAGAAAAAGTCAACGACTTGAAAGTTGAAATACATACATATCCACAAAACCTCATTTCGTATACCCCCGTCCAAGATTGTTATCTCCCCCCTTGATGCTAATCAGGCTACAAAGAAAAGCCGGCCTGGACTAGAAAACATCAAATTATTTACCAACGCCGGCCATGCAATGTAAGAGAAGAAGAATAGGGGTTCATTCATTCCTTTCATTCCGTTTCCTATTTGGTATCGCGAACTAATCGTCTAAGCCGTCTAATTCCCTATCGCCTAAGACAACGACGAGTACATAAAGAGTAGAGGAAGGATTACGATCACAGCTCTCTAGACATTTCAGCATGTCTAGGCAGGACCAGGACTGTGATCGGTTCGGTGTTTAGCTTGAGTTGAGGTGCAGAAGCCTATGAAGAGTAAAGGGCAGCGCCACCACCGCTACTCGGGTCACTGCTAATAGACACTTCTTCCCCCTAGAGCTCGGACTCCGCACCGTTCGTCTCCACCGCCATGGGGCTTCCTCCCTGACCATGTCGTTTCCGTGGCCGTAGTCTTCGCACGGGCCGACCATTAAGATTCATGCTCTCGTCGTCTTCGCTGTCAGGATTATCATCTGCGTAGCGACGTGCTTCATCTAGGTCGGTAATATCATCGGGTTTGTCTCGTAGCCACTGCATCCTTGGACCTGATCGTGCAACTTCGGAAACGCGGAAGCCGTAGATTCGAGGCTCGTAGATCTTACCCTTGCCTAAGCCGGGTGCGATATTGCATGTGTACATGCCATTCAGCATCTCCTTGTCGTCATCACTCACGCGCGCGTTCGCGAGCACGTCGGCCCCTCGTTTTGTGAGGTCATATTCGGGGAAGGTAAGAAGGAATAGAGCGCCAAAGGTCCGGCCGAAAAAGGCACCATCGACAGTCTGGAATCGGCTGTTAGGGGGTACGTAGACGTCGAGGCACGATGGACAGAAGAGCTTCACGGTTTCTTCGCCAGGTATATCGGATAGTCCAACGGGAAGAGTTCGAGATAGTTCGCAATGGCTACGGGGGCAGACGCCGAAGTGACCCAACTCGTACTTCTCGGACATCTGTTGGATGCCTGCTCGCGAGCAGATGAAGCGCTGGTGAATTAGGCCGTAGAGCATCTCGGCAGATGATTCGATCACGGATAGATCACTGGCTATCCGGCTATGGTTACGTCGTTCGCCATGTCGCGCTCGGTCGACGCCTTCGATTGACTCATCTTCTTCATCCTCATCTTCTTCGTCTTCTTCGTCATCGTCTTCGGGTTCGACATCGAGTATCATCTAAGGTGGTTATTAGCAAAGGACCACATAAGGGAGGATTTTGCATATAAAAAAAGGAAGATCGGTAAAAGATTTTTATAAAAGAAATAACAATACAAAATAGAAATCTGCTTACCTCCAAAGCCTCCTTATACATTGCGACTTGGGTTTGCAATCCAGTTAAGTTAAAGTCATCCTCGATAAACTCTTCAGACACCTCTGCGAAATACTCGTGGCCCAAGAGAGAGCAGAAGGAGGAGATCCAAGACTCCGGGGTGCCTGAGGAGGAAGACATCGTGCTAAGATTAAGCAGGCGCGTAAGCTTTAATCTTCTTCTTGGTCAAGCAGATTATAATTAAGTAGGAGCGACGATGGAGAGGTGCAATGTTGAAGGACCCCGCCAGACCGTCTACTTCTCGTGGTTGGGAGGAGAGAAGAGCTACGGCATCTGCATGGCGCGGAAGAATGGCAAGGTAGAGAAAGAAAAGTAAAGGTCGGAATAGGAAAAAGGAATCCCCAACTACTCCTTAGAGGATATCATGCAATGGTGGACCAATATTATGAAGATTAAATAGTGGTGGCGGTGATGGTGGTGATGCACATGATGGATGTGAAGTTTTGGCGGGGATTGAAGAGGAGCAGTGGGAGAGGCTACCAAAATTAGGATTAGGATTCAGCCCAGTCTAGCCCAGCCCGGTTCTGCCAGTTGCCACAGCCAAATTCCATTTGTGAGAAGAGTGGTCTGTGCACCCGACACATCAAATGTTCTTACGGTTCTTTCCTTTTTTTCAGGTATGACTGATTACATAAGGGTGCTTCGAACTAATTAGGTCACTCATAGGTACAGAATACTTCGTTCAGATATAATTTTCACATCTTGTCTCTAATCAATCACCAATCACTTCTCAAGATGCTAATAAATTAACTTCCAATGTCCGACCAAAATAACAAAATACCATTATACCATTGTTTTAAAACTTCTTTCTTAGGAAATCTTCCTTCAGATGCTCTCTAGTCTGAAACTCAACTCACGCTTGGCCTCATTCGGTCATGTCTTTCACTGCTCAAAGGGGTCATCCCGATCTCAGTCGACGTCTACCGTCAAACAGCCCCTTTCCGGCGTGGAGACGGTAAAAGGCAAGATCGAGCTAAATTCCTTTCGCAAACTGGCATGGGATACTGAGACTCCATTGCTACTTCGAGCCTCTCACAAATTCCCAGCCAGTAAAAAATGGTTCCAATCCAGTGGAAAATACCCCATCTTCTCAGTATACTTCCAATCCTTTGAGGACCAAATCCTGCCGTACGAGTTCACCATCCCTAGTGACTCTCCCTACAGCGGACCGAATTCAGAGCATTATATCATAAGGCTATTCCTAAAATACTTCCTCGAATCATCCAAGTATAAAGCGTCTTCACTAATTCCAACGGCTGACGCCATAAAGAATTCGATGATGGATGAGAAACGTTCTATTGATAATCCGGTTAGCTTTTCACGATTTGATGCGCCATTGGCCCTGATTATAGCCGCGTGTCATTTCAATGGAGACCAAAACCCGGGCCGGCGTGTGAAGAATCTCTACGTAGCTCAATCTGATCTCAGCCACCTGCCCGAATCTCTTGTTACCGATTTGCCTACGCCTGATATTGTCAAACATGCCGGTAAAGGGGACATATATAGTTCAAGCATATGGCTTGGCTTGCAACCTACATATACCCCTTTACACCGCGATCCAAATCCAAATCTGTTTTGTCAACTCGTCGGTTCTAAGAGGATACGTCTCATGGAACCACGTCGCGGAGATGCAGTCTATGCTCAAGTCCGCAAAGAACTTGGCTTGGGAGGCAACTCTCGATTCCGAGGTACAGAAATGATGGAAGGCCGGGAACGTCAATTACTTCACGATGCTACTTGGGGTGATGAGTCCGTCTCTGAAGTACTCCTGAACCCCACGGATGCCCTGTTCATCCCTAAGGGTTGGTGGCACACCGTTGCGAGCAATGGTGTGCATGCACAGGGGGCCCTCAATGCCTCGGTGAACTGGTGGTTCAGATAATATTATTTACCGTTGTAGAGTCTATTGATAAAATACGACTACGGTGGGCTATGATAACTTTCACTTGCCGCCAACGCTCTAATGAAAATTAGCCGCGAAGAGTGTCAGCCGATTGTTCGACAGCGTAAGCAAGCCGAAGTATTATATGCTACACTACGTCGTTAATACGAAAGCTATACTGGCTCAAGCTATCACTCGTTTAAAGGCATGGAGTTCAGCATTTAGTTGGATTCCTTAAAGTTCTCATCCTCTCGGTCAATTAATCTGAAAGGCCTTAAACAGAGACCCTGAACGCGGAAGCGTAAATGGGGGTGTTACGATGCAAACCGAACTCCGATCCTACCAGACCTTCAGCAGATTCCCAACAGTTGACTTTCCAACAGACTATGCCTCTAGCAAGGGGGAAGAAGCTCTTGTTCAAATTAATTAGCGAAGTGAACATCACGATAACCTCTTTCTAGCACACCGTCAGTGTAAATGTACATACGTCCGAGAAAGGTATCATCTCTATTTAATAGGTAGATACTTAGGTCGTTATATGTGAAGTGTTTAATGAGAATGGAATTACCTTTAGCAATTCATGATGCCTCGATGACGCATCTAGATGAAGCATCAGTGTCTCCTGAAGAGGCTGTTTTATCATACGTCAGGGGGCAGATATCTAATAAATAATATATTACCTCATCGTTCCTGGCTCTAATATCTCATGGTTTCCAGATGTTGACTCATCACATCTATGCATGCCAGGCAAAGTCGATATAATGATATCAATTAGAAGAGAAATGCAATATCTACGTAGAAGATGAACGTTTCGGTAACAGTCTCATCGATGTTCTACAAACACGACGTCGACTATATCTATTATCATGATGTTCTCATGATCTGCCAACATAACCTACTATTCCGAAACCCAACGTGATAACAACGGATGTCCATAATTATTCATGAAGAAGTTATAATTAATAACATAGCAGCATTTTCAGTCATGCCTCAAGTTGCTATTCCATAAGACAATCACCAAATAGCGCCCCCGACTGTTCACTGTAGCAATTTCGAAAGTGACAAAGAACTCAATGACCGGCTAAGATAACTATAGCGATATCCAGTAGGAAGTCCTTGAGGACGTTGATATCGAGATAGACTTGGAAAACGTATACAGAGACCACAGAGCTACCGTTAGCAATCTACGTAAGTTTATCCAACCGTAATTTCTCTTTTCAATCATCTACTCAACAAGATGTAGGTCTGCCCGAAAGAATGCTTATTTCGTGAGTTAGGAGTATTATTGTTAGTTTAAAGCCTAGCATCAACGACCAGAACGTGTCCAACAAAGCTAAGGATAATGCAAGAGAAAAGCTGAGAAACCTGGAAGCTTGAAGAAGTATCTGGCGGGTTTGAGTTGGGTTTTATTCAACCTTGGCTTGGGGCATATTGATCACAATGGGACGGTTGGTTGTATGATATCAGTTTAGCCAGCACTCATCGGCGTATAAAATTTAGTAATGAAAGATTTTGTGATGGAAACATTGCGCGATTTGAATTTCTGATGTGCTTGGGATGATGAATAGTGATCTAGACAACGAACCACGATCTTTTATGGAGTTATGGATTTAATGCATGTATATTATCTTCATAATTGAGAGCCGTACGGCAGCTTAGGAATAGTTAAGATTATTCCATAAGGCCTATCTCTTCGTCAGTGGGCTCTTTATAAGAACCTTCAGGCTGTTTCCCACGAGTTCTCTCCTTCAACACGTTTCCTCGATCGATAGCTTCTGCATCATCACGTTCTATGGAAGAAACTCATTAGTTACCCTGGTGGGTGTAACTATCTATAGAAGGGAGTTTCTCACCTAATTGTTTGTCTGAGTCGGCATCTCTGGGATTGATGGGGTCTTCAACGCTCTGGTCATCCTTAATGACCGGGATGGCTCCATCGTTCCGCCCCTTTGTGGTATAGGAATCATCGTAGACTTGTTCTTCTGGGGCATCAGTGGAGAGGTCTCCAAACGACTTGTTATCGATCTGATTGTATGTGTTCTTGGACATGGTGATCTTTGGATAGGAGGTTTGTAAAGCAGAGTGTAACAATGGTAGGCACGGGAGTAATAACAAAATATCTAGGAACTATCAGGTAGATATCCAGGCGCAATGCAGAAATTGAATATGCATATTTATCTATTCCTTCGTGGATACCTATTCATTGCTATGTCTATTTTGAAGGACGGTCAACCTGTCATCGATTATATAATCATGACCATATCGTGATTGAATTAAGCTCCTTGGGAAGTTTTCGTCGCGTCATAAGAAACAGCATCGTGTCGGAATTAAAAAATAACGTCGTGATTAATATCGACGTCACTAAAGACTGGTGTGTAAACTTTTATCTTCATAGATTGTACTTATGGTAAATTGTTTTACTATCATATGCGTTACCCTAGTTGTCGCGATACCATAAGTATTGTCTAATTCTGCTGGAACCGGGGTTCTTTTAATTGATAGGGGGTTAACTGAATTGTTTTACTTTCGGTGCGAGCGATGCGCTTTCTCTTGATCGTGTCGGATTGTTAAGGAGCATTATAACCCCTTGCGTGATGATCTTGTACAACTGGATTTCTGCTCGTGATTAGGTAGGTAGGTAGTTATAAACACTTAGGACTAGCGAATTATCCTTGGGATGGGTTTCGCTTAAATGATGTAGGTGATATCTTGATGTTCAATATGTAGGTAGTTCAGCTGTTGGTGTAAAGATGTTACCGCATGGGGGCCAGGTACTGTTCGCCTCTTAGCTAGCTGGGGCTAACTGAGACCAAGTTTGAAATTCGATGACAATTTTCGTAGAAGTGCCTAACATAACTACCGTAAACCTACTAGGAGGCCGGCGAGGTGAACAGATTAGGCCATGCCATAGGAACAACCTTCAGCAGATTATAAAAGTTATGTTTTACTGACCTAGGGCTGTCATCTATGATTTATCTATGTCGCCCTGTCTGAGAAGCTGCACCTCATAGAGAGGGGCGTGTGCCAAGGACCATAAGCTGCACATAGGCACGCATGCATATGTGCCTAGATGCTAGATCAGATCTAATTAATATTATTCTCGGTAACTGTGGACTGCAGTGGTGCGGTGTCACACAAAGTGGTACCGTAGGTACGCATAATACCGTCCTACTGTACGTCGATTCGTACGCATTTACATATTTGGGGTTATACCCCAGATTGCGCATACTACAGTACCGACCTACGTATATCCATGATTCATAGCGAGTAATTGGCTTGAGCTTGAACGTATGACTGATCCGTCAGGGCTAACCAGCATCGTTGTCTACTGTTACGGTCCTTTTTTGTGACTAACCTTGGCTGTTGGTATTACTTAATTTGTATAGTGTATCCCGACATAAGTAGCAGCAGGCCTCGGAAAACCCTCTCGAGTCTCATTGGCTAAAGCGGCTGCACTACTGTAACTGTAGGGCATCTCACAGGGCATTTTCTAGGGCTTAAGCAAAACATCCTTTGAGCTTTGAGCTTGGCTTCTGGTGCACCCCGGTCTTCTTCAGGGTCCGCTACTACCTCGGGAAGTATTAATTCTCGAATTCTTTCATCCCGAGGCCCGAGAAGGTTGCTTCTCGTCTAAATAACTAACTACCTACCGTAGGTGTTTCCATTTATGTAGGTTCCTACCGATGAGTCGGAACGACGTGGGTCTCTGGGAAAATGGTTCTGCACACCCATCCCGGGGGCCAAGCAACCCAAGTCCCGGCTGTGCCACTTCCGACATCGTTCAGTTCTTGGTACGGTAAAAAGGATACCGATGCGTTGGTGACTTGCACTAGGTACCTAGTTAGTCAGAATTAAACGGATTATGTAATTGTTGTGGACGTTGACATATGGGAGAAATACTGTAATTTTTCTCTTTAATTTATCAGAGGTGCCAGCGGTTGTAGCATCCCGGTACCATAACGTGCATGGCGGGGAAGCGATTCCGGTTTGGTGGACCAGGTAGGATGCATCAGGGGGTTTAATGATTTGCAAAGCTTCACTGACGCAAAAAATTCACTGGCCTTCGTACCAGCGTACGAAGTGCCATGGTCCACCAGCGCACATACACATTCATTCCTTAGGCAGGTAGTTACGGTATGAAGGATCAACTAAACTGCTAGATTGGGCAGATTGGGTACCGGATTCGACTCCGAATTCCGAAACATTAGCAGCTTCTGCTCTACGCAAGGAGACTAGGGCCTTCTTCGGCTTCACTCCCGGTGCTGCAGATTCAGGGACCATAGCTGCAGTGCTTTTTTTTTTCTCCCTCTTTTTTCTCTTGCTGCCCTAGTCTTTCTTAGGGCGTTATTCGTTATTAGTCGGCAATACTACGATTGAGAATTCATGATACTCTCGTTGAAGTTGAAGACTTTCGTTTTCTTCATTAGATGCTGCCTTGCAATATGCGTATAGGTAGGTAGGTAGGTAGGTAGATGGTTATGACATCCACGCCACGGGGGTATAAGTAGGATATAGGGTTAGTCATTACATAGATGCGCGCTAGCATGCAAAACCAAATCGAACACCAGTTCCAGTTCCAGTTCTCTCCTAGATGCGCCAACCTCAAGCCTGCTCGATCGTCTCCTCCACCGTAACCGCCATTACGGTCACTGCCGAGTTGATATTCGCAATCTCGCTCCACGGATTTTGGCTATCTTGCACGAACCAGTTCATCTCGATCTCCCCGCAACATACAATGAACAATTTCGGTTTGTTGTTGATGTAGTGTAATTCGACTGCTGTCGGAGACGACAAATTTCGCATGACAACAGTCGTCGCGCTCTCGCCTGTAGAGGGGTCGACGGTGACCTTCCAGACGAGCCCGTCCATATAGCTAACTGTGTAGACGGACGCCTGATCCTGCGATAAGGCCAATCCGTCGCAGTGAGGGATGTCTTTCGTAACTATCGATACGGGACCTGTCGTGCGGACTCCTTCCGCCGCATCACGCTCAATTGGTATGCGACATAGCATGCCTGCGCTCGTATTCGTGAACCATAGGTATTCATCCGTGACGCGCATTCGGTTCAGGCCAAAGAAATTACCCTCGCCGGAAGGAGCCTTCATAGTATCATCAGCGACGAATAAAGAGATTTCCGCCGTCTCTATATCTAGTCGCCAGATGCAATTTTTAAAGGAGTCCGGTACTAAAAATATGCGATCTGTAATTGGAATGAGGCCAATGGAAAACCCCGTATTTTGAATGTCGCACACTCTCGTCACCTCGGGCGGGCTACTATCGTCGGGACTAAGCGTCACGCGCCATACGATAAATTCTTCGAATGTAATGTTAACTAGGTCGACGATAGCTGATAGGACGAGGTAGGTGTCGTGACCGCCCGGTAATGGGCATACGTTGATTAAGCCATTGGCGTGCTCTTCGAAATTGTATATTAGCTCCGGAGTTGATTCCGAATCCTCAGCATAAAATGTGTAAAGTTCCGGCTCGTCTAGTCGAGAAGTGAGGATTTTGCCATTGGGCCGCAAAGCGAACCCTTCGAACCATGAGTCTGATGGTAACTGTGTCACCAGGACCACGTCTTGCACGGATCCGTCTTCGAGCATGGCGTAGTGCACCCGTATAATTGGAGAAAATGATTTGAGAGTATTATTAAGAGTATGAGATGTGGGAATGTGAAGTGTGGAAGCTATGAAGTTGGCAAAGTTGATATGGTTGGCTCACCAGTGTGAAATATGAAAAAGGAGCCCCCTCATACCCTGTCAATTCCTGTGCAATTATCACGTGGGTCGGTCCCCTTTCCCCCTGAGCTATACCTATACCGAAGCGTCTTATGCGTATCCCACCCAAACCATTGACGTATAATCACGGTACCGGAAAAGGTAAAACCAAAGATATGAAGTGATCTCCGGAAATTATGTCTCTTCATCGCCATAATACATGGCATAGTTCTAGGATCTTACCGATTCCCGCTTAGATCTTCTTGCCCTACATTTGGAGTCTGATGTTCAGAGCATAGCAGCAAAGGTAGTAAATAGTTTTAGAAGTAGCCCTTTAATAGATTACGTAAATCTTGTAGCTGAGTCGACTAGGCCGATATAGCCTAGCTGTTAAAAGCTATTGTGTAAATACTCTGTAGAAAAACACCATCCTGTGATAGCTGTACGCTAGCCTCCTAGGTCATTAGCCCTATCGGCTTCATGTGAGTGATTAGATAGTACGGGAGAGTTGCGTCTTTAGTAGAATACGAGTGCAGAGCTTGCGTACGTGATAGCTTTGATGCCTTTGAAAGACTCGCTTGGCGCGGTTGCTAGAATTATCAATACGCATACATAGTTATCCTAATTCTATACTCGACTCGTCGTCTGATTGGTTAGAATATGTAGTTACGATTGTTGGGGTACCTGTTCGCTCATCAATTAATAACAAATACGTGATGGCGGAAGGGCGGAGTTTCAGTTTCCACACATTTTCAACTACCTACCTCCTAACCTAGGTACTACGAACATGGTGATCGCCCCCCATTCTTGGGTCCTAACTACCAGCGTGGGGTTATGATCAATCATTTTTCGTCCAATATGGTATCGGATATGGACGGTCATAGAGTGATCCGAGCGAGTTTCAACTTTCGGATGGTTCCCGGTAACCAAACCCCGATGGCATCGTCGATTCTATTCTGTAAGAAATGCATGCCTCATTGTCAACTTCATGTTACCGTGGATGTGGGTGTGCCCGAGGAACCTGGCTGTTAATCAGAACCTTGGAACCGTCCTCAATCATAACGATCGGCACCAGTTGAACAGTCAACCCATTCATTGATTCGCGTTCGGCACTACCCACCACTGCCACCAATGGAATGATTGTCTTTTGTAGCCCTGTTTCTGTCCCAATCCGTTGTGGGTCTATGGCGAGGTCTATAAAGTTCTAGCCCCGTCGGCCCGTGGGTAGGATACTGGGGGTTTGCCAGGGGGGCTTTTCGAACGCGTCTATTGCAAATCGGGTGGGAAAAAAAGAGAGAGAAACTCCAAGAAAAAAAGCAGATCTGTCATCCCGGGCCGACGACGGGAGTCTTAGCGTTCCCTCCTCGATAATCCGATAGCCTATCACCCTCTCCTTCAAGAAAACCAAGACCTATGCATAATCATAATATTTCAAGCAGTTCATAGTTAGGTACTAGTTGTTAGTTAGTATGTAACGCGTGTTCAGTGCCTAGGCGATTTTAGTGCTTACAATACGGTAGTTATATGGTTATTTAAAAATTGAGACTAGTGCTCGTTACGTTAGCATTTTGATGCTTGCTAGTAGCCCCTAGCTCCCGCGTCTGACCTTGGCTTCCGCCCTGCGTTTACATATGACAGGCATCGTGGTCACAGGTTACGAATTCCCCAGACCGAAGTCTGCAATCTTCTAGTCGGGTCTGCAAAAGGCTAGCTTTGTATTTATTATACAGAGTGACGTAGCCTAAGCTCAAAACATTATATTAATGTTATTATTTAAGGCCTACGTTACCAGGTAGGTATTGGACAAGGGTTTCATAACCCTTGGCGGATATATTACACCTCTTTCAAACGTCCCTCTATTACCTCTATGGTCTCCCACGAAGTCACGAGGTCGATATACCGCACGCCCCATTCCCTTGTTTTCGGTGTAATACACGAGTCTAATATTCCCGGAGTGGTTCGGGTTCGATAAGACAACCCAAAGATCTGAACAGAGTGACCCGGTTCCCCGGATTACCTTACCATAATGTGTGCTGTGAGGACACCAGAGATATTCTCCTTTATTCGTGTCAATACTTATCCCCCTTCGTCTATATCCTCGGGCGCGAGATGTTCTTAGAGAGGAGTACAAGGTATTAGACAATGAAGCTCGATCAAAATTAAGATCTACTAGTGTTTTACGTGAAAGCATCCTTCGTTTGATGAGCACTTTGGAAGCTAAACCTTGAAGTATAGACTTTGACAAGTTATAATCATACGAGACAAGAAATAAAAGATTTGATTTAACAGCGCGGAGAAATAATGTACCTACCCTATCATATAAACTGTTCAATCATTGCTTGAAAAAACCTAGGGCATTAATTCTACGTTTAACAAAGAGTTACCTTGAGAAAAAATTCTGAGATAGAGGAATTGTTAGCCCTTATCATACAGGTTAGGTATAACCTCAATGAGTACTTGTAACAACGGACCAATAATTAAGCTAACCTTAAAGCTTGAGATATGAGAATAACCCTAAGCTATCCTCTGAGCAAGAGAGGGAATGTTACGCTGGGAAGAGGTCAAGCCCGATGCCAGACCCGACTCTACACTTGAACCTAGCTGGCACAGGTTGGGAAGACGTCAACTGCCCACCAGTACATGTTGCAAAATGGGTGCCATCCTCAAGACAAGTCAGGTGACCCTCTATACAAGTTTCGGGAACTAAGGTAGGAACTATTATAAGATCAGACGTAAAAGTTGACATTGGTTTGGCCAATGACGACGAGGGTATTGAGGAGGTTGAAATAATGGACGCAGAAGAAGAAAATAGGGTGGATGATGTTCCGTACTTTAGCGCGGAGGTCGGATTAGCTTCAAAATTCTCGCCCTGGCCCTTTTTAGCCCGAGGGTTCCCATCACACTGCTGCTTAAACAAGTTTGCGGTGCCTTCCGGGTGATCAACAGAAAGGCCCGGGTCGGGGAACGCAATCGCAAGCTGTTTCTCCGTCCTCTTTGTAAGCAATGCTCTGCGATCTGAGCTGCTCTTTCGTTTGATCTTAGGGGAAGTGACAGTTATCGGCGCGCAGTTTTGGTAGTATTCCGGTTCCCCGCCGATTCGGGCTAACCACTTTCATATCTAAGTTAGCATCAAGGTCTATAGCTTTAGAAAAATTGAAGATGAAAGGACTTGTTATACCTTATAGGTTAGATTACGAGAATATTTGGGGGTTAGAGGTTGACAAAAGGGGAAAGAAAGGGGGTGGAGTGGATAAAAGGGGAAATAGTTATACTTACAGTCCATGAAAAGATATAGTCCCCTGGTTCAATCCCTTCTGGTATCTGGAAGGGGTATTTATCTTGATTGGGACCGTCGATATTACCTTTTTGATTGCGTGCTGGACACCCACCCTCGATCGAATGGATTACTTTCCATTTCGAATTCTTCAAGGGGTAATCTGCCCATGAACCGTTATTGACTGGCCCGGATAAACTAAATTGGCACGAACCAGCACCATGAACAGCTTTCCCAGAAAACGAGGCCGATTGCTCCTCTTGAATGGCCATGACTATTGGTACGCCGTCAAGTTCTAGTTTCTCACCATCCGGTATCTTGCAAGGAAAATCCGAGCCAGTAGGTGAAATTGGGTTGGTCGGTCCGTATTGAACAAACCGAAAGGGCTTCGGAGTCTCGAGGATAACATGAGCTATCGTTAAATGCGAGACTAGCGTAAAAGACGCTGCTAAATGAAATAATTCACAATGCATGTCGGGCTACCTAGATTGGTAATGAAGAGTATTAGATATTGTGTCGTAGTGATCACTTGCTATTAAAGGGGTAAAAGGGGGTCTATTAATATTAATAAGCAACGACATGAAATCTGCTTCAATATCACCTAATAAATAAGCGCCTAGAAAAAAAGCGTTGAATGAATTTGATATCGAATAGAGAACATGGCAATGGAACCGAACAAAGCGTTTGTTGACTTGTTTCATGCCCCTTTGTCGGATGTTCCCTAGACAAAGGATGCATGGTAGTATGAGGTTTCAACTACTTGTGTCAATTCCTCAGATAGCGGAATGCAAAAAGACATAACAATCTGCCACAAACTTGAGGTGTACATAGGTATATTTATGCCTCAGTTTATAGAAGCTAACATAGAATACTGCCCTCCGGCGCCTGCCCACACGATTGTTTCACCACGTACGGCAGAATTATCGATGCGTGTAGGAGTCTCGATATCACGATCTGTCCCTTGTCCAGTCTGGTAGTTTTCTGAAAAGCCCCAGCTATATGCTTGGCCTTCGGGTGTGATAGCTACGGTCGTGTCGGTACCAACAGCAGCAAAGGTAGCGGATATATCTGTGAAACTCATCAGTAAATATGAAGCCGACCAGGACTGGATGTACTTACTCGGAATGACTGTAGGTTCTATAAGAATACGCGGCTTGTCATTCTTGTCTACTATAGTATTATTTTCGCTGAATGCGCTTTCTGGCAACCCGACCTGATGCCCGTCGATTCTGCCCCAGGCAAATAGTTTGCCGTCAGCACTAATCGCGACAGAATGATGTTCGCCTCCATCGACGTGAATGATTTCGTAGTCGCGAAGAGCTCGAACGGCCTTGGCGGTGGTGATTATAGCATTATCTTTCCCGGCAGTGTCCGGGTGTCCAGTTTGGGAAAAGTTATTTAAACCCCAAGACCACAATTTCCCGTGGTTGTTGATATAAAAACTGTGGTAAGATCCTGCAGCAATCTTCACAGCGTAGTTCTGCTTCGTAAAATGCCCACAGACGTGAGGATCTAGCGTAGCCTTTGGTCCAGTGTGTCTTGATGCTGGTTTCCAGCCAAGCTGGAATTCGCCGCCATATCCCCAGGTAAAAACCTTTCCATTTTTATCCAAGGCGAGCATATGATTTGTGCCTGCAGCTAATGATGTGATATTCTTTAGCCCAGCTACCTGCATAGGGGTCGGTTGTATTTGGATGTCCTGTGTAAAACCAAAAACACCATCGGAGCCCTGGAATTGATTAGCTGTCTACCTTTAGGCAAGGAACGCGTTAAATATTCTTTTATTGGCACTACATACCTTGAACGTGCCCCATCCGTATACTTCCCCTATTTCAGTCAACGCAAATGACGCAGAATCTGTGGCTGCAACTTGGACGAACTGAGGGACTTCACTCAAAGAACTTAGATCGACCTCGCCAGGAGTGCTCTCGCCTAGGTCGAGGCCTTTATACTCGTCATAAGCATTTCCGGCATCAGAATCACCATCGCCATCGGTTCCCGGATCTTCAAAAACCGGCTCGCGACCCAAAGCCTTGAGATCATTGACACCCCACGTGAGAATTCTGTTGTCTGCAGTTAGAGCAACTGCATGCATGCCGCCACACGCAACTTGGACGACACCAACTTTGTCGGCAAGCAGGTTATGGTTGAGACGTGGGCGTTTTACATTTATGGGCTTCTTCCCATCATGCTTCTGGTTCCCAAGGCCAAGTTCGCCGAACCTACCTTCGCCAAAGACAAATATCTTCAACCTTTTAGAAGGTCTAGTGTTGATAGGTGTGGAGGTTGGTACATGAGCTCCTGCACCTGTGCTTTGTATAGTATTTACCCGCCTTCGACTTGGTGCTGCGAGAGCGAGAGCATCAAGTCTTCGGGGCCTTTTCTGGTGCGTAGCATTAGCCGGATCATCGCCTTGATTATCGTTACAACGACGCTTCATCATAGAAAGGTAGCTATCATCTTGATTGGCGAACTGCTTATAACTCGACTTATTGGCACTACTAACCTCTGAACTTGTAGTTTTAGTTGTGGCAGCTCTCTTTTTAGAGGCGGCACTTCTTTGAGGCGCCATTGCTAGTGGCTTTAGCTAGTGCGCTAGAAAATAGGGGACCTAAATTCGCATAATATTGAAAGTTGTTCTCGACAATGAGGAATAGGCCGATACTATCAAATCTAACTCTCTCGATAAAGTATACTTTACAATCTCGTAGTTTAGTAATACTGACATCTTTTACTTACGGGACAAAATACCTTTTAAAAGAGAGATCAGATATAAGGCACAAATTATTATGGAGACCTGTCTGCCTGTCCAGGTGCCTGTTGAAGGCACCTTTTAGTGGCCTGGCGCTACTGAGATCCAGAAAAGAAAGCCCTGGAGGCGGTCCCCCGTATCCTATGGCTGTCTAGAGCCCGCTATTTTGGCACCATCTCACTGGCGCTTCCTAAAACTTATACAATCTAACAGCTTATTGATCAACACGATATCGAGAAACAACGAATCTAATTGATTAGATAATCGGATATCGCACAAGCCATTAGGCTTTTCTGTTTAAAGAATTCAGGTATCATTAGGAAATGACAAAGGGGATAGCTCTTTTTGCCAGTCTAAAAGATAGACCTCGACAAGAAAAAGGGTAAGCTGATATGAGTTGGGATACTAGCCTAAAGGATTGTTTTTTGATTTGCCCGAGCATCAATGCCATAACAATGCGCTAGTATCAGTATGAGAGACTTGATGGTTAATTGGGCAATCGGCCTTTCCTGGATTTTCGAGCGGATAGCATGGAGCTTTTCAAGCTACTCGCGATCGATTCTATCGTTGATAGCACTAGCGTCGGCCGAGTCTTATAGAACCATCCTATGTTCGCTGCGTAAACTCGGGGCCGCTGTTGACCCCGAACCCGAATCCGAGGGTTTGTGATGCAAGACTTCTCATCGCCGTCTAGTCGAATCTTCAAAGAATTACCTACATAGGTAGGTAGGTATCTATGCTGCTGCCGAGAGTTCCACTAGCCCTATAAGACAACTGCTATCATAAGATAATTTATCAATACATGCTGTCGGCATGATTACCGGGCTACCGCCATCTCGTATTCATCCCACTCATTTAGGGGGTTGGCACGGGTGCGCAATTTATCAGAGGCTCAAGTCGATGCAGGAACCGTAGACATCAACTTAATTACTATGTAACAATCAATATGTAACTCGGCAAGATCCGTAATCAGCCATCGCGGCGTGATTTTTAAATACGTAGGGTCGTACTAAGGCTATAGCGTGTGCCGATTCAGGCTCTTCTCTGCAGGAGACTAGCCTCAAATCCCATGGTGCAACAAATTGGCCCGCCGGCATCCCGGCCCATTTTCCCCAGATCGTCAGGTCAAAGCCGGCACTTCCAGTTCCACTTGTCAGAATAGGCATTGAAGTTGACATACGGAGCTTTGATCTGGGGAAGTCAGGGTACACGGACTCCTTCTCCTATCTGCGCCATCATGCCAGATTGAAGCTAGATAGGTACAGGTAGGTAGGTAGGCAGGTATATATATGTATCTTGAGATATGAGTCGCCCCAGAAATAGTATTGCGTGCTTGTCACACCCGCGACGACTGTTCTACATCAACTTACCGGGGTAATTAGAAGACGTCAAAAGTCATGGCCTCTAACAAGCTCGCCGTCGGCCTCGCTGTCCTAGGCCTCGCTGTTGCGCAGAAGCCCGGCAATACTGCCGATGTCTACCCCGAGATAACGACCTACCGATGTAGCGTGGCAGACGGGTGCAAGGAGTCGACCAACTACCTCGTTCTCGACTCGTCCGCCCATTGGGTTCACCAAGTCAGTGACCAGTCCGCCGGATGCGGTAGCTGGGGAAGCAAGCCAAATGAAACTGCTTGCCCTACTAAGGAGGCATGTGCTGAAAACTGTGTCAGTACGTGATATCGAGTCCTGAACACTACCTATTCTGCAATACTAGGCATTTATGAGCCACAATGATTGACACATGTTGTTCTAGTGGAGGGCCAAAGCGACTACACCACCATCGGTGTCAAGACGGACGGATCCTCGTTGAACATGCAGCTGATTGTCGGCGACAACGTCGTCTCTCCCCGTATCTATCTCCTAGACGAAGCCAAGGAGAAGTACGAAATGCTCCAACTCACCGGTAACGAAATCGCGTTCGACATCGAGGGCAGCCATCTTCCTTGCGGCATGAACAGCGCCCTTTATCTCTCCGAGATGGCAGCAGATGGTGGTAAAAGCGAATTGAACCCGGGTGGGGCTGCTTGGGGAACAGGATATTGTGATGCGCAGTAAGTTCAATCATCTCCTTCAACCAAGTACGGTTCAGTTGTTTGATTAACTTTATGATTAGGTGCTATGTTACCCCCTTCATCAACGGAGAAGTAAGCTATTATGACTTCAGCCTCTCTTCGAGGTTTACTACTCGAGCTTGATCTAATCGTCATTTAGGGAAACGTGGATGGCAAAGGCGCTTGCTGTAACGAGATGGACATCTGGGAAGCCAACTCCCGTGCCAACCAGATCGCGCCGCACCCTTGCAACCAGACCGGTCCCTACCTCTGCACGGGCGACGAGTGCCAGGCCAGTGGTGTCTGCGACAAGAACGGTTGTGGTTGGAATCCCTACCGCCTCAACCAGCCCGAGTATTACGGAAGGGGAGCGAACTACACGGTGGACACGACCAAGCCGTTCACCGTCGTGACCCAGTTCCCCGCCGACGAGAGTGGCAAGCTGACGGAGATCCACCGCCTGTACGTGCAAGGCGAGAAGGTGATCAAGGCCGAGGTGGTGAAGAAAGAAGGCGTGCCGGAGGTTGCGTTCACGAACGACGCTTACTGCAATGCGACGGGCGCGACTCAGTTCATGAACCTAGGTGCCCATGAGGAGATGGGTGGTGCGTTGACTCGGGGGATGGTGTTGGCTTTCAGCATCTGGTGGGATGAGGGCGGCAACATGTCCTGGCTCGACGGTGCTGAGGATGGTGCTGGTCCCTGCAACGCCACCGAAGGAAACCCCACAACTATCAGGCAAATTGAGGCGCATCCTGAGGTCACCTTCAGCAACTTAAAGTGGGGAGAGATTGGGTCAACATTCCCCGCGAGCTCAGCATAAGAAGTTTGATAAAGAGAATAACTACCTAGAAATTGCTATATTAAATAGATTTTACATTCGACTACTTAGGTATCTAGGTAACCACCTGTTATGAATTATAGAGCCGTTAGAAATGTATATCTATAACTACCTAACTATTATTATCATACAATCTACAGATTTGTAACTTCTATAGTGTAACTCGCAAAGTGCGGTTAGTGAGGTAAAAGCTGAAAACGTTCCAACCGCATGGAACTCCCTAAGTAAGTTGGGGTTCGGAAGTGCACCTTTTTAGGGGGCGCAGCGAAGTAATCGTAGTACTGAGCCGCGGCCATGTCCGCACGATATTAAGCAGACCGCAACTATAAAGTGCTTCCCTCCGCAACAGGTAGGTTGAATAAGCGGTATACTCAAGCCACTCGATTAAGGCTGAGCCCACGATACACGTCGTACATTGCACGCACGACTCGCTCACCGACTCTTGCGAGTGAGATAAGCAACAGCGCATGCGTGCCACATCCGGTTCAGCTTTCCAGAAACGCCCTGGAATGACGACCAAACTGCCTATTCTTAGAATTTCGATCCTTCTCATTGGCCTGCCGCTACCGAAAACCCGCGAGTATGTCAGCAATAGATCCCGCACGCCCTACATCGCGCATAGGGCTGGCCCACCCCCAATATCTACCTAGCTAGCTAGCTAGATAGTCAGATCTTACCGGGTAACGTTCCGAAGACAAGAATAGCTGCCTACAAAGGTCTCGAGTAAGATGTATAAATGTAAGAGCGGCCTTGCCACTCAGACAAACTAGTCAAGAGCTCGAACTACATCAAAGACCTCAATCAAACAAAAGACACGATCTTCTCCGTCGTTGCCATGCAAGAAGAGTACATTGTCTCCAAGCGCTGCAGTAGACGATACACGCCTAGCTTCACCATGCGATTTGCCCAATTCATCAACAGCGGCAAGCAAGAAAACATTCGCGCACCTAAAGGCACCCACCAGCACTAATAATGTGGTCGAAACTTAGGTTCGTGCTGGCAACCTCTTCGATTACTGGCGAGAATAATAATTAACATGCTCTACTCTAGTTCGGTATGGAGAAGGAGTGAGAGGAGGAGTCAGGCGTATGACCAATGGTCGGATACTCGGGAGTCATTTAAAAGCACTTCCTACACACCGCGAACTCGATAGTTCGACAACAAATCAACAATACTGCATGTCTAATGGAGTAGGATATGGAATTGGGAAGGCCACAAATTTGTCTAAGACTGGATTTCACCACGATACCTAAGAACGTTATAAAGGAGGTACCTATTGGAGCATGTATTTGGATAGTGTATACCCTCACCACCACCCGAAGAAAATATTAATCACAATTCTGCTAAATTGGCCGGGGAATATTCTCTTCATAGCTTTTTGATTGCCTACCTACTTGCTGATGATAAACTTAGTGATCATGTTTATAAAGACTTGCATCCTTTCAGCCACCCCTGAACCCCTTTCATGATCTCGCTCTACTTTCATCCAACCTAATTGTCAATTCATCAACATTCGGCCAGGAATCTACACAATATGAATATCATGAAGGACCACTACATTCGAAGTTTTGATAGCGCCGCGTATAGCCCCTTCTTAACAAACTGTTTCTTGACCCTACAAAACCCGCTTAGCTTAGGATTTTTTACTAACTTTAACCTAATATATATTCATCAGCAACGACGTCTTCGATAGAAGCTATTGCTGTGGTAGCAATTTAGCAATGATCCTCAAAACTTTACGTCCCTTCTTCGAAATAAAAAAATGGCAATCAAGACAGGTTAGCTAACAGCTCACTCAACCCTTGCTAAAGTCTGACGCCAAGCTATCACAAAAACAATATGCAAAGCTTAGTCATGCCACGGCAAGAACCAACCATTAATAGACCATTCTTATAGCTGTCATCGCAAGACCCAGGCTCTACCCCATGGACTTACCAGTCTCCTTTCGGCAAAGCTATAGGAACGACGGGCTTAGTCTCCCCCAGATGGAGAAGCCCCCCCACGATACCGTACCCACGAGCGTAATACTCGCATATAACTCGCATATAACTCCGATGTCAGCTCCGCTCTTACTAAGTACTTAGAAGGACGGCGAATTGGGTCCCCGCGAAATCGATAATCGTCACAGCGTGGTAGAATGGTTCGTTGGAGTTTGCATATATTGTACGACCCAGAGGTGCATCGAGGAAATATATCGCCGGCATTACCTCGTCACGAATCGAAGCGAGCGAAAATGGATCTGCGGCAATCAAACAACTTGTTCTCGAAAACAACCCCCATCCGCGTTGGGGGATTCCAGTGGATCACTGATTGCTATACCGGTAAACGTATTGGTTCGTCGCCCACGTCGTAGCGGGAGTATTTATTTTACCCGTATATTCTCCCGAACGAAGTCCATGCATCAGGTCACCCGCCAAGTCCCATGTACCGGCGCAGCGGTGTCCGTGGTCCATGATGTGTGGTCTGTTCCCCCTTATAAGGCAGGGTCCCGAATGCTCATTCGAAGGACCTAGAGTGGCGGGAAACCTTTAATTGAAAACACGGAGCAGCTAGGCTTGATTTGCGGCTGAAAGTAAAGGAACTCGGAACAGACTTACACGATGCTACGCTCCACAGAGGACGGCGACCGCTATGAGTTGGCGAGCCCGACGGCTCTGCCGAAGGCCGGTGGCTTCCTATGGAACCAGAAAATGATGATCCAGATGACCTGCCGTGGGTATGCGACGGCGCAATTTATGCAGCCGGAGCCGTCAAAATACGCCCATGCCCCGAACCTCGAGGCCAAGACCTTTATGCAACCCGAGCAGAACTACTATGCTCACCATCCGGGCCGTTTCGTTTATGTTAAGGATGAAGAGACTGGCCAGCTGTTCTCGGCACCCTATGAGCCGGTCCGTGCTCCGCTTGACCGGTTTGTGTTCTCTGTTGGCAAAAGTGATATTTCCTGGACAGTTGAGCACCTAGGCATCCGCGTGGAACTGACCCTGGTGATTCCAACGCACGATGTAGTTGAGCTCTGGTCTGTTAAAGTGACTAATCTGAGCGGGCGGCCGCGCAAAGTTAGCGTGTACCCCTATTTTCCATTCGGTTACATGTCGTGGATGAACCAAGAGGCGGAATGGAGGCCAGACCTTGGCGGTATAGTGGGTAAAAGCATCACGCCGTACCAAAAGGCAGCGGATTACTGGAAGAACAAATTCTTGAAGGATAAATCGTACTTCCTCACCGAAACCGCGCCGGTCTCGTGGGAGGCCATGCAAGAGGCCTTTGAGGGTGAAGGCGGCCTTCATGCGCCCTCATCGCTAGCACAGCCTGAGCTCAGTCGCAGTGAAGCCCGCTATGAAACGCCGGTGGCCGTGGTACAGTACCGAACTGAACTGAAAGCAGACGAGCAGCGTGACTACCGCTTTCTCTTCGGCCCTGCCTTCGACGATGCCGAGATCCGCGCTGTCCGCGATAAGTATCTCAGCAAGGAAGGATTCGCACAGACGGCGAAAGAATATGCGGAGTACATCAGCAAAGGAAAAGGGTGCCTGCAGATCGAAACGCCGGACAAGCACGTTGATAACTTCGTTAACAATTGGCTGCCACGCCAGTGCTATTACCATGGCGACGTGAACCGGCTGACTACGGATCCGCAGACGCGCAATTACCTGCAAGACAATATGGGAATGTCGTACATTAAACCAGAGGTAGCACGCAAGGCGTTTTTGATAGCAGTATCACAACAGGAGAAGGATGGCGCCATGCCCGACGGTATCTTGTTGACGGAAGGTGCCGAACTCAAGTATATCAACCAGATCCCACACACCGACCATTGCATCTGGCTACCGGTAACACTCGAGGCATACCTCGCCGAGACAGGTGATTATGACCTTCTTAAAGTACCCATAAAGGGAATGCATGGCGACACGTATACCGTATTCGAACGCTTTAGCCGAGCAATGGATTGGCTGCACTCAGCTCGCGACGCTCGAGGGTTGAGCTATATTGCTCAGGGAGACTGGTGTGACCCGCTGAATATGGTGGGCTACAAAGGAAAGGGTGTATCGGGGTGGCAGACGGTTGCTACAGCGTTTGCGCTGAAGTTATGGGCAGACGTCTGTGAGCATGAGGGTAAAACAGACCTAGCAGCACAATACCGCGCAAACGCCAAGGAGGTCAATGAAGCCGCGAACGCGCATCTGTGGGATGGTGACTGGTTTGCCCGAGGTATTACGGATGACAATGTAGTCTTCGGCATCAAGAAGGATCCAGAGGGTCGCATTTGGCTGAACCCGCAGACATGGTCGATTCTAAGTGGAGCGACCAGCACCGAACAAATCTCACGAATACTACCTCAGATAGACTCGCAGATGAGCACACCTTATGGTGTCGTTATGTTCGCACCCCCTTTCAGCGGTATGCGAGAGGATGTCGGCCGTGTGACACAAAAATACCCAGGCTCTGCCGAGAATGGGTCAGTGTACAACCACGCGGCCGCCTTTTATATCCACAGCTTGTACTCGATAAAAGAGAGTGACCGGGCGTACGACGTTCTGCGGAAGATGATCCCTGGCCCTTCAGAAGAAGATTATGTGCAGCGAGGCCAGCTTCCCGTATATATTCCCAACTACTATCGTGGCGCGTACCAACAGTATCCACGAACGGCGGGGCGGTCTAGTCAGCTATTCAACACAGGAACAGTGTCGTGGGTGTACCGGTCCTTCATTGAGGGGTTATGTGGTCTGAGTGGCGACGCGCAGGGCTTGCGCATTCAGCCGCAGTTACCATCCACCTGGGACGCCATCAAAGTCACGCGCCTGTTCCGCGGTGCCACGTTCGTGATAGATATTCATCGTTCAGCAGATGTGAAGGAGGTGGTAGTGAAATACGACGGTCGGATCCTTCCGGAAGCACGCTTCACCAGCATCCAGCCCGGTGCAACGTACCAGCTGTCTGTCTCGGTGCCTAAGTAATATGCTTGTCCCTCATTATCGACTGTATAGCCGACAATGTATCGTTCCTGTATTGAGCTGGTAGTAGATTTGAGCTAAAAGGAGGTCCGTAGAATAGGTTAGGATACCTATGTAATTTGCTGTCGAGCTACTGTACTTGGGTAGCTAGGTAGATAGACACTTTCGTTAAATCAGCTTCTGGCTTATCAAAACTTGTTAATAGATGGCACAATTTCCTGTTATAGAAATTCAATCTTGGATTCTTGATATCGCGAATCTATCGATATTTTACCCCTTGTTCTCTTAGGGATTAGGTCGATGAGGCATGAAACGCCAAGAGAGCGTGCACTCCCACACTCACCTGCACCGCGACTTGGCATCGTCTCAAGCCAAAGATTTGTCGCGACGCAAATAGATGTTGGAGATCCTGCTTTTCTCCCTAACATCTATCTTCGCGACTAGAGAACACCATAATGCGACTTCAGTGGCGATCAACGATAGCCTTTCTTAGTATTGGGGCAGTATGGCAAACGACGGGCGCATTAGGGCAAAGGATTCGGGTTGAGGAGGAATTGATGCGACCTATCATAGTAGATGGAGCAACGACAGTGAGAGATGGAGACGATCTACCTGAAAATGCGATGGTAGAAAATGTCGCTGCATCAGATGTTCCGCGAGTCTCGGAGGTACCGCAAATCTCGGGCATCCCACAAGTCGAAGTAAACGAACCCTGGGCATTGAATAGCACGGTGATACCGAGCAGTATCGCAACGCCGAAGACATCCACGACCAACGCCCAAGCACAGCCAACTGAACCCGTGGTTCCAATAGCTGCATTGCTATTCTCGGGATCACCAGGGCCAAAAGACTGTCGCGGCACGGTAATGGCGAAAGTCCAGCTCCCAAAGCCTGGATCTCAACATTCGACACCGACATGTTACAATGTACCGGGCATAGCGCAGTGCGCGACCTTCGTCGCAAATATGGACGACGGGTGTGAAGCGCGGTTGTTTAACGAGCCGAACTGCCTCACGTTTTCCAACTTAGCCGTATTTACTCCGGAGCAAAAGGCTTATGGCGGACTTCTAAGAAGTATTGAAATTACCTGTGGCATTAAGGGTGTGACGCCACCACCATTAAACCTTCCGGGCTTGGAATTACCGCCAAATGCTCAACAGGCCGTTGGGAAGGTAATTGCCCTCCTGTCCAAGTCTATCTCAAGAGATGAGTTCAACTAACCGGCTATAGTAAGCACGATCGACCACCCGTGCTATAATAAAAATTGGGAAATTCAAGTTGATTGAAGGCCTCTGGACTCTTGTACTAGCCAGTGAAAAGATTATATGGAGATATAAATGAAGCTCATTGGCGAAACCAGGAGAAGGGCTTAGGGTCGTCGTCCGGAGATGAGATGTAGGAATATGATACATAATATCTCATATTCCGGTTCGACATCACTTCCGATCTGGGGAAGGGCCCGGCAGGCGCCTTAGGTAGATATCGACGCCAAATCTATATCTACCCATGTAAGGGGAGATGACTTGGACAAATGGTAGCATGCGAACTTATTAGTTCGAGCATGATAGAAACACGTTTCGAAGATCGGGAGGGGAATTCATATTCGGAGCACGAATCACGGGCCAAGAAGCCGTGCCGGATGCAGGTAAACTGATGCCCAAATATTACGGTAGGAGCAAACATATGATATTTGCATAGAGTGTGGTATGTTGTGTGTGTGTTTGTGTGTGTACAGGTGTATATGCCTACATGTAGGTATTGATGTATGTAGTAGGTAGGATGAATGGAGTTGCAGATGATAGATGATGATTTTGGAATGCATAAGGGATGATAGGGACCATTAGGAGGGCGTGACTTCCACTGTATGAATTACTTACAGGTAGGCAACTCTTCACTGTAATGGATTAAGTTTGACGATACATAGCGGGTCCTTTAGCGTCCGTTGTATCACTATCGATAAATTAGCATACCGGCTTCGGTAACCATACGGCGCTAATAGCGGCTTATCCTGGCAAAACCTTGGAAGTCGCGTCATAACTGTTCATTGTCGGGTAGCCATAGGCATAATCGCTCCTGTCTTGTGACTTAGACTGCCCAGGTGGGAGCAGGTGGGAGTCAAGACAAAGACATGCGAGAAACATTCTTAGACCTCCTCCACTTTCCTTTCTTTTTACCATAGAACATTGAAATTTGATAACGTCAACTTACCGACCACGCATTACAATTTTAACACAGCTCACTAATTACTCTTTACTCTAATACTTACCAATCTATCATCGTCGTCCCCTCCTTTTACATACGAACATATCTTGTCAATATCTCTTTCCCTCGTCGCATCCGATAACGAGTCTGCCGTTCTTACTTCTTACTATCACCGAGTATCCGACACCTAACTTTAGAGAAAATTCCATTTATACAAAGAGTACGATTGTCCAACCCGGTATTAAAGAGAAACCAACGCATAGCACATTACCAAGTGGGCGACAAATCCATATTCACAAGTCATAAGAGAAGCATAAAGGAACTCGAAGGAATTACTCAACCGCCGAGGAGTAAGGCAAGATGAGTAGCCCACGTAGAAGGATCGAGACGGATGTAGGTCTACCTAATGTCAAATAACCACCTTTGTAGGTCATGGATCGCTAACTAAACACCAAAATCAGGTCATGAAGATGTATGATGAGCTCTACTGACAAACCCCGGTTTCCCGACTAACTATCCCAGGCTCATGTCCGACTATGAGGTGACTTTAGTCAATGACAACAGTAATCTACCCTCCTACCTGCTATCGTCTGACATAACGTCACGCTAACCAACTGGTCGCAGTGTAAGCTATTTGGTCTACTACCTACGCTTTATTCTCCGAGTCCTCACACATTCCCAGGCAAGAGTTCTACGTCCGATTCAAGGGTCCCGTCGAGAGTTAGTATAAATGTCGAAACACATTTCGGGTTATAACAGCTTCTAACCCATATTAGCACCCTTCGAGAACGGCATCTGGAAAGTCCACGTCGAGCTTCCCGATCAATACCCGTACAAGTCACCTAGTATTGGCTTCGTCAACCGTATCTTCCACCCCAATATCGATGAGCTGTAAGTTGGCCGGAACTCGATGTTGCCACCACATTCTAGGATTGGGTATGAGTTTAAGACAGGGCTAAGGATGGCAAATTGATATAATAGGTCCGGTTCGGTTTGCTTGGACGTCATCAACCAGACGTGGTCACCCATGTTCGACATGATCAACATATTCGAGGTCTTCCTCCCGCAGCTCCTAAGGTATCCCAACCCTGCCGACCCTCTCAACGGGGAAGCGGCTGCGTTGTTGATGCGCGAACCCAAGAGCTACGACGCCAAGGTCAAAGGTACATATTCCCGCATGTTTCGAATATAGAGGAAGAGATGGCTAAAACTGGAAACAGAGTACGTCCAGAAATACGCTAGCAAGGATGCCGCCGACGAGGCCGGAGCTGAGAGCGAAGACGACGACGACATGTCCTCGGTTGCAAGTTTCGGGGAAGATGATGAGCCCGCAGGCCAGATGGACGACGTATAGGTACCTAGCTAATCGGCGCCGGACTAGTCGTGTCTTGCACGCTTCTCCATTCAACTAATAGCATACAAAGCCTTCTCTGGATTATGGAGTAATGAGTAATATGGTTTTCTTCTGGTGGTTAACGGATGGCATTTGGTGTCGCTGCATGGAATTTGCAATTTGCATAAAGAATCGAGCCGGGTACTGGAATTACAATATTCTCAAACGGCTAGCATTGTCTTCTTTTATACTTGCGGTATGCTTTTCTCTCTTTTTGAGGGTTTGCGCTAAATCGTGAGAAGAACGAGCACCATATCGGTTGCTCTAATGGCAGATGAAGGGTACGAAGGGTACGAAGGGTATCAATGATACATACATATATCAACACGATCAATTCTACCTATGCCGTGAATCTAATTCTTAACTATCCGTTCCGTATCATGATATAACCTGGGTATCGTAATGACCAAAACCAAAACCAAAACGCCATAATTAATGCAGTAATGCCTTAATCTGAATCGTAGTCGACCAATGCCATTGATGATGCTATCCCTTTCTCTCCTTTTCCTGTATCAGCTACACCCCCCTTTTCCGGGTCGGGTTCATTGCGCTCTTCTAGCTCATGCTCCGGCCTCGATTCTGACTCCAGTCTTTTTCTCTTGATTCCCACAATCCTAGACGAACCTCTAGCAACATCCCCGCCGCCGCGATCCAGCGCTAGGAACGGGTCCTGAGCCACTCTCGTGTTGCCCACGATCTCCGACACCAGATTCTCCCGCATCTGCGCCGCGGCAACCTCCGACTTCAATCTCTTGCTCTTGCCCTTCGCGTTCTTCCCATCGTCCTTCGCATCCATACCAACACCAACACCAACACCAGCACCACCTACAGCAAACAGCGGCTTCGCCAGCGCCTTCCGACCCAAGTCCGCGTCCCCCGCAGCCGCGGGACGGAAATCCACCAGCGCCGCGCGCCGCGCGTCCTCCTCGGTCGCGGCGACGAGCTCGATGCCCAAGCTCATGCGGTCGCGCAGGTCCTCGGTGCTCTCGGCGTCGCGCTCGCGCTCCTTGCGGCCGACCCGGAACGCGGCCCGCAGCCGGCGGTTGCGCGCGTACGGGTCCTCCCACTGGCGCGCGCTCTCGTCCTCCAGCTCGCCGATGCGGTGCCGCGCCTCCTCTAGCACCTTGCGGTCCGCGATCGTCTTCTCGAGCTTCGCGAACGCGTCCGTGCGCAGCGCCTCTCGCTCCTTGTCCGTGAGTATCGCTCCCGGGGCGTCGTCGTCGCCCGTGTCGCGCTTCCGCGCGCCCTCGGTGACGACGTACGCGGTGTTGCGCGGGTCGGTGCGGATCTCGATGGCGCCGCCGCACTCGGCGTGGCGCATGCGGAAGGCGAAGACGGGCGTGGAGTGGTAGGCGCCGACCCTGCGCTTCGTCGCGTTGAAGCGCACGCCCTGGCCGATGATCGTGGGCTTGCCGTTGCCCCTGGTCGCGTTCCCGTTCCCGTTCGCCGTCGCGCGGGTGTCGCCGCTCTCGCAGTGCAGGCACCAGATCGCGAACGGCATCTCGAACCGCACCGTCTGCGTCCCGTCCTGCGAGATGCCCGCCGGCCGCTTCTTGTGCAGCGCGTTGCCGCTCGTCGTGCCCTCGACGTCCGGCGGCACGTACCGCCCCATGTTGAAGCCCTGCATGGTGGCGGTAGTTACGTAGTTGGAGTTTAGTTGTCGCTGGGTTAGGTCGGTGGTTATATGGGGAGTGATATCGGTGTTTTTGTCGCGCTGGTGGTTAATTGACTTGATATGTATCGACAATGAGAACGGTGATGTAAGCTTTAGAAGGCATCCGCCCACGCCTTCCAAATTGTCGCGCTGAAGACTGATAAGATAAAATGTAGTTCGGGCTATAGAAATAAGCCCCTTACCCCGCTTATCCCCTCTATTTACATATAAAAGGGGCACAATGAACTCTTGTAAGTAGCGGGGTGAATACCCCTTTCTTAAATCCATCGTCGCCTTTAAGGATTGTTACAATCTCCACGATAGACGCCATAATTTACATATAACTAGCAGAATAGATATATTCGATTACAATTTTAGATTTTTATTTCACAGCCTATCAAAGTAACATTCGATCAATACATCGTACGGAATAGAATTGAACCAGAAGACATGAGACCGGCGTAGGTTTTGTTAACAATACTCTTTAGGTACCTACTTATTTATCACACAGTCGAAGTAACACGATATACCCACGGTCCATGATCTTCTAGTGAGGGTACATTTCGAGATATTCATAGTATTCATCGCATCTGTTACTTTGAAGTATACAATTGATTCAAATTTCCCTCATTACTAAGTATTTTATGAGTAGCACAGCTTGTACGCCAATCCCAAAAGCCACCCTCGCTCAGAATACCTTCTTCGAGTGTAAAAGCAATCCTAAGAGGCCTTTATATCGGTGTAGAAGCGTCTCTAGCTCTATATTTACCTACTCTTCGGTCACCTCATGGGCCTCTGCTAAATGGCATCCTGAGGCTGAAAAGCAATCCCAAAGACCACCTAGGTAATCTAAATATCTTGGCCAAACGATGTCGGCGCCATCGTAATTTTATATCCCAAGTCGATGTAGCATTTAACTCCTTGTTCTATTTTAGTAACCCAGGCAGATCCGGGGTATTGGTGTAAATCATGGTAGGAATGGGGCTACGAAGGATTGCGGCTATGTCAGCTAATTAAGGCTCTGACCTCCTGCCTTGTCTACGGCGATTATCAGCCGCACAATCATGTAGATCTCGATTCTAAATTGCGCTGTACTGCTTCAAACGGTAGGCTGGCTAGGTTGGATGTGTGGAAAGGCCGATGCCATTGCAAAATGTATCGCTTGGGGTCGGTGAATATGCAAAAAAGCTGGCGTCATCGCAGCAAATGGCTGAAACGGGAAAACGCCGATATGAAGAAATACAGCCAGGAGAATCATGAATGTTGTTGAGATAGATATATTAAGCCAAGTTTGTTCACCATTATCATGTTTTGAACCGTCATAGACCGTCTCCATCTCAAACCCCCAACACTCATTAGATATAGCCATCTAAAATGGCCAAGTCACTCATTAATCTCCTTCTATTCTCACAGGCCGTAACGGCCCTACCAACCGACCAGCTCACGTCCCCAAACAAGTTCGGTCTTCCGCACAAACGCTGCGGTACCGTCTCCCAGTTCTACGGGCAGAAGGCCAGCGACTGGCAGAGCCACAACACAGACCAGTGGCTCGACAGCTGGACCAGCACGCACGGAAAGGACATCTCGGCTAACCCAAACGGGTTTGCTGCCACCTTCGGGCAATGGGCCATTGGCAACCCAGACTGGACCGTACGTAACATCGAAAGTCCCTTCCCCCTTCTAGCCTGTCTTGGGAGCGAGAACTTCTTGGCAGAGCTGGCCGAGAAGTCGCTGCTTCTGAGACATGCTTCAAGTTTCTAAATCCCTTCCTCAAGAAATTACTAACCCCCCTTGGTAGTGTCGTGACGACGGGTCCGCCAGCTCGTGCGACCTCGACCCGTGCGACAACCGCGTGCTCAACAGCCGCGGCGACGACATCCGGCCGACGTACTACGTCTTAGAATCCGTAAACCGGCTGCACAGCTACTTCACGGGGCTATCGCAAGCCTTCGAGGTCAGCGCCATCGCCGCGGCGCTCAGCAAGGAGTCCTGGAGCGAGACGTTCTACAAGCCCAAGAACAACGACAAGACGATCTCGACGCTGAGGGAGGTCCTAAATGCCGTCACCACCGTCATCGGCATCGGGGCTTCGTTCGCGGGGCTGGGCGAGGGAATGGCGTTGGTAGGCGCGATTGGAGGCGCCATGTCGACCGTCGCCGGCGGTGCGTCGGCTGCTGGATCCATCCAGCTGCAATCAGCGTGAGTCCCCTCATACACAAATATATACGCTCGCAACCCAACGCTAACAAGTTCCTAGAAAGGACGACACCTTCAAAAAAGACGCCGACCTCGGCGCCGTGCTCTCCAAGGTAGTCGTCGAATCGATGAAGAGCTTCACATCAGCTAACAACCAGCTGATGGCGGGGTCCAACTACGCCAACACGGGCGACATCAAGTCGTACCTCAAGGGGGGCGCCTTCGTCGACTTCGGGGGCGTGGACAAGAACGCAGTCATCGACGTGATGAACAGCTTCTTCCTCGGCAACGCCGTAAACGAGCTGTGGCGGCAGCAGAAGATCTTCATCCTGGGCGGGGGCAATTGCGGGGACGGGCAGGGCATCGGGTCGGGGCCGCAGGACTACAGCGTGTGTCGCGACGGCAAGGCCTGGTACCTGTACTACTGGCACGAGGGTAACGGCGACTTCCTGTCGAACAAGCAGTGGGGCTACGTCACGATGCCTCCCGGAGCCGATAAGTTGGGCCAGGGCGACTACGCGGGCGTCACCGTCGCGGACGTGATAAGCTCGTCTATCGATTCATATAATGTCGCCGAGTACAACTACGACGCGAACAAGGCAGCCGAGCGCGTGCACGAGGCCCTGCAGGGCGGGTGGAGGAACCCCGGGTCTCAGGGCCCGTCGTGGGAAGGCACCTTCACGATCCCGGTGTGCGATGTGAGCGGTGCAGTTGGCCAGAACTGGATGGACAAGCAGTACATCTTAGAGCAGTACGGCGGCAACTCTAGACCGGTGTGGTGCGGTCCAATATGCAGCAACGATTGGGACAAGACGAAGCGGTTCATCAGCGCGGCGAAGATGGATAATTTCAAGAGCCCGAAGCACGTCTGCACCGACAAAGGTATTGATATCAAGTATTAGTCCGGAGAACCGATAGACGCTTTTTGTTCTTTTTCTTGTATAGCAATTAGGTGTTGCGTAGATATTCCTGCAGTGTATCATTAATCGAAGTGACCTTTGCGAGATCATTCAAATCCACCTCTTCTAGAGTCGAGACATGCTTCATAAGTGTTGAGCCGAGGGCACCAAGACAAGTGCCTGTGAAGTTGCGTACCCAGAACTCGCCATCTCCAAATGTCTTATTTTCTGCATTGACCCTCGGCATGGTTGTCGACAAGCCAAAGTCGGGGAGTTGGTTAAAGTCCATCCTGATAACATCAGGTCTTCTGCCATCTGAACATGCACTAGAATCTCCAGAATCATATGGGGCACTAGTCCACCGCCCACATGCTGTACGTCTTGTTTCGATACAGGATATAATGAAGATCACCAACACCATAACCGCGAGGAGTCCGGTGTATACTTCGTACCATCTTGTCGTGAGACACGGAAGGGTGGTCGATGTATGTCCTCGCACCAAATAGTAGCTACAAACGAGTACTGTGGTGGACAGGAATATCAGGTAAAAGAGTGCGACTAAAAATGCAGTGACAGTGAATTCCTTCCCGCCCCGAGGCTGGATTATAAATAATAGGCATATCGCTAAGAGGAGTAGGGTCGGAAGTAGGAATACCGCTCGAAAGACTCTGCTTGCCCAGTATGATGTTGGCAAAAACCTATCCTCCTTTACAACCGGCGCTGACAAGTCCTCATGTAAAAGACTATCTAAAGAGACTCGTCTCTCGCCGTCTTTACTAGTGATTGCTTGTAGTGCTGAGCCATTTGAGCCGCTCTGAGTTGTCGAATACGCAAAGTCATCTGTAAGCCAAAACGCGCAGAAGAGACGGACGAGTCCGATGAACGCCAGAGGAAAGAATATTAAATCGACCCCCATGAAGGTTACAAAACCGTCAGAAGATTGGCTGCTATCTCCCAAGGCTAGGCCAAGGGCAACGATGGTCTGAACGCCCTGCAACGTAACGATCACAGTTTTGATGAACTCTCCAGAGAATAAGGTGATTCGACTGTGCTGAGGCAAATGCACGCAGTAGGGATAGCTAAGGGTGATCATCTCTTCTGAACCGTCCCAGCCTCGCGATGTCCAAAAGAGCGCGTTGGTGCTAGCCATATCTTTCCGATCCCAAGCCTTAGCCCGAATACGTCGATCTGCGATAGCCGCATATCGCCACAATATGGACGTCGGGTTATAGAGGGCGATACGCTCATGCCATTTTGGAGGACGTGGGTTTAAGTATGATGGCTGAGGAAACCCGGCAGCGATGTGAGCAATGAGCGGTGCGAGACAAAGCGTTAGGAGTGTACACCATTCTGTAAAACTGATTTCTCCACTCTGATACTTGAGTTGATATACCTGATAGTCTCCGGTGTAATTGAGGTATTCAGCCATCCTGAATGAGCTTTCGTGAAAATATTCGTAGAACGCGTCAGGATAGATGCAAATTGATGACTCGAGGCTCTGTGAACGAGATTAAAGATCCCATACCCTTGTCTGTTATTTTCAGCTCTCGCTATAATAATTACTACCTGGGTATAGATCTGTCAGCCAGTCCATGAACCGATAGCTAATCCTTTTGGTGGGTCTATTAAATAGGTAGCTTACCAACCATGTTAAGTTGACGATATAAACAACATTTAAAACTCACACTTGAGCAAAGTTGATAGGTCATCAGCCCGAATATCTGAAGCTCGACTTTTCAGCGGTGTGAGCCAAATGATTCCTGGTCCAAGGGGAATAGCAGTCTAAGATATACAGTAAACCAAGCCGACTGTATGCGAAATGGATAACTCGAGAAATATACTTGCCAGGCAACTGAGACACTGATCCAAAAGCCTAGGTACGCCCTAGTGAAGCAAGTCTCAGCCGTCCATATCACGTAAACAAATATCCAGACACTCGCAGAAAACTAGGCGAGTCCAGCCTCACCACTACCTCATACTCGCACCGGCTTGCCTTGAAATCCTGACAGAAGGTAGCTAAGTGCCAAGGCGTCCACCCAGGATGTTGATAGGCGATTGTATAAGGCGGTCTTGGCTTACCTCATCGCCATGATCATCACTACCCCGCCGCTCAAGCTGATCTTTGGCCAAGACTTGCGATCGACGTCGTGGAAGCGGGGGTCCCGCGCCGGTCGTGATACAGTGTCCCAAGTCACCATCGGTATAAGAGACGCGCACGTCGCTATCGCGGCTACCGTAGTCCTCTCGTGTTATAGCAATATGCTGGCTGTCCGATCCGCTCAGCGGTATGCAGGTTCGTCCAGTTCGTCCAGTTGTGCCGAGAGCAATTGCTTAAGGGCTTCTACCTAGTTGATGCCACGAGAAAAGGGAAACTCGCGCGTCGTCAGCTGGTGATGTGAGTGGCGCTCCTAGTGACAGCAGATCGAATTTTCTTAAATGCCGCCAGGCGGTGGGATCAAAGGGCCATTAAGTACTACACCAATCAACATTGATGAGATACCCGGAGCTCCGAACGGGTGTGAGACTGGAGACCAATAATACGCACCCCCCCAAAGCCTGGACGAGGGTTAACCATCTTTGAAAATAGTAGTAGTAATAGGCTCGATAATATCTCCTCCCGTTCAAGGTCAGAAAGAAACCGGTTCTGTCTACTGCCCCAGCTAGTCGATACCTGGTTGAAAGTGGTGAAATAAACGAAGTAGGACACCAGCACCGAGTATTTTAACCAGGTTCTAAAATTAGTAAGGTTAGGCTGGTTCTAAGTGTTACAAAGGTGTCACAGTAGCCCAAGTAGGCCGCGCAGGATGCAGCAACCCATGTTACCCGATCCACATGCCAATGTTACCTTAGCGCAGGAAGCTGTACCAGCGGTCCCAACAAGTCAAACGTAAACTTGACTTGCTTGATACTTGACTTGCATAAGTCAATTCAAGCCCAAAATATCGTCAAGTTTGGCAAG